>JAOVVO010000461.1:0-66954 GCA_028564675.1 Onchocerca lupi
ATAATAATAATAATAATAATAATAATAATAATAATAATAATAATAATAATAATAATAATAATAATAATAATAATAAATAATTATAATAATAATAGGACATTTTATTATTATTATCATTTCAGAAAATTTTCAACTGAAATTTTTGAATAAACACTATAAATTTTTGACAAATGTAATGTTTAAATAAACAATGAGCACAATAAATTTGAAGTTTTCTAAAATTTGATTATAGATGCAATTTTGTTTTCGCTTTAATTATAACAAATTACTATTTCATAATTTTTTCAACTAAAATATGAAGAAAATATGCGTATTTTTTTGACAATTATGATTTATAACGAATAAATAATAAATAACAACTTTTTCTTTTCGGAATTTGATTACAGTCAATTCGATATTTAAAATTTGCATGATATGATAAATTCTGGTGAAAAAAAACTTTGAAAATTGCAAAAACAGAAGATTTCTCAAAATAAATTCTTTGTTTTACTTTTTTTTTCCTATTTTTCCGAATAATATTATATTCGAAGAAATCAAGTTTTAAAATTTTTTAATTTCCAAAAAGATAAGCGAAAGATGCGAATAATCATAATTTACTTAGAAATGTTATTAATTTCAATCAATTTATGCGATTTGAACAATTATAATTCATTATTTATATTTTTTTATTTAATTATTAAATTCTTTCGCATCGTATATATTTTCTTTCTTGTAAAATAAAATTCAACAAAATTACTCATCCTTTTTACAATTTGACTTAAATTTTTAATCATAAATTCGTAACTTGACCAAATATTATCTGTCCTGGATTTTCGACATCTAAACAAGTAAAAACAGTATTTTAAAAATTTGGAAATTTATTTCATTTGTCAATACTATGATATGATAATAATGCTTTATCTTTTCTTCATTTGAATTAAATTTTAACGTTTGCAAATTATTATATAATTTATTTACTTTATATTTTTGATTTCCGAAAGGTTGAAAAAAGTTTTGAAAAATTTATTCATTTGTCAGCTCAATGATTGAGGCAAATTTTTCCACTTCTCAGCAATCATAATATGATAATAGCCATCGTTTTCTTTTATTTAAGTTTCTGATTTTAATCCTTGCAATTTTATTATATAATTATTTATTTTCAATTTTTATCATCACTTTTGTTTGTTTGTCTAAAAATATTAATTTAAAATTCAGGAAAATATTCATACATCTATCGCTTATGATAGCCAATAATTTATCTTTTTCTTTATCATACAAAAATATGCAAAAAAATTTTCTTTTTCATTTTTTCTAAAACTGTTTTTTCAAACTTTATTTATGTTTTTTAACAAATAAAATCAAAAACTTTTTTTATAAAATATTCAAAAAAAAAAGAAAATTAAAATAATAAAGAAATACCTTCTCGATTTTCATCGCCTGCATCTTTTTCTTGATCGCATCCATTTTTGTTTCTGTTTATTGTTTCAATTTATTGAATAAAATATATAACTTCTCGGCTAAAAAGAAAAAAAAGTGAAAAAAACTTATTTCAAAAAAGTTTAGAAAAAGCGAAGCGAAAAATACGAATTTTCTTAAAAATTTTAAAAGAAAACAAAACAAAAAAAGAAAAAAAGAAAAGAAAAATTCAGTAAGTCAAAAATAATTGTAATGGATAGGAAGAGATATGTATAATGATAAAAACAAATTTATCATGGATATTTGTGTTTTCTATGAATTCTCCCCTATCAGTTGATATCTTTTATGAACATTCGTTCTTTTTTTTCACTTTTTTTTCTCCCTTTCTTTCCTTCTTTCTTTCCCGTTCTCTTCATTCATTCGTTCCTTTTCTAAACTTAAAAAACTTAAAAAACTTTAAACTTAAAAAAAATTTTTGAAAATACTAATCTAATAATTAATTAAATCGTTTTCATTTTAACAAATGAGTTTTTTTTCTTTCTAAATTATATCATTACTATTATCGTTTCAATACAATAGTAATCATTACGATTTATTATCAATAACAAAGGTAGTAGTAGAAATAGAAAGGTAAATAAGAAGAAAATTTTGTTGCAACTAAAAGAAACAATTACAAGTTTATTTTAAGTAAGTAAGTAAGTTAATAGTGAAAGATAAGATATGAAAAGAATGAATGATAAAAGAAAGCAAATCATTTGTTATCATTATCAATAAAAGATGAAAGTATCTATAACTAAGAAAAATATTTAAACGAAATAATTATGGGAAGAAAATTTATTTTATTAATGACAATTTAAAAATTATCATATTAACAAATGATGTTTTTTTAATTAAGACGATAATTTAAAATCTAATAATGATAATTTTGAAATTTATCAAATGGTTTTTTTTCTTACTTTATTTTAATAATCTTTTAAAATTTATCATATCATCGTCCTACTAATTTAGTGAATATAAAAATAAGAAATGAATGAAATGAATGAATAATAGTATAGTAATATTTATCAACAACAAATAGTAATAGTGAAATAAATAAGTAAATAAGAGATGAAAGTATTCAAGTAAGAGAAGGAATTTAATTAAACTAATCATTAGGAAAGAGAAGAATATTATCATATAATTCTCTTGCCTTCTCAATTTATCAGTTAAAATAGGAAAAGATGTGTCCGTTTGTGTTACAATGAAATGAATAGAAATGAAAAGTTTTGCTCAGACTTACTTATTATTTCAGCTTTATCCCAGGAATTTATCCACTCTTATATCTTTTCCGGTTAAAACTTCCATCTTTACAACACTAACAGCTGTTGCTAAGATTTAATTTTCAATAGTTTAAAACTAACTAAACCAACCAACCAACCAACTTATCATCCATCCATTTCCTACATTCATATTTCATCATTGCATTTCTCTTTTCACTTTCTCTCTTTTTTTTCTCTTTGGAAGCATAAAAGAAAGAGAAATAGCTCTTTCTTTTCGTAAATATAAGAGAGAGAGAGAGGAAGATAAGATAAGATAAGAAAAGATAAGTTGGAAAGTTAAAATTAGAAAAGGGGGCGGATAAAAAGATATCAAAAAAAGAGAAAAAGAGAGATAAGATAAAGTGAAAAGTTAAAGTTAAAAGAAGCGGCTGATAAAAAGATATTAAATAATATATATATATATATATATATAAATATTTTCTCTTCGTAAATATAAAAGAGAGAGAGAAAGAGAGGAGAGATAAATAAGATGAGATGAAACGCTGAAAGTTACAAGAAGAGGCGGATAAAAAGATATCAAAAATAAAGAATAAAAGAAAAAAAAAGAGAGGTAAGATAAAAAGTTTTAGTCAAAAGAGGGGGCGGATGAAAAAACATTAAATAATTTGATGGTTTAAAGAAAAGGAATAAATAACTGTTCGAGAAAAAGTTTTTTTTTTTTTCATTTTGTTTTTCGCTTTTTTTTCTTTCTTTCTTTTCCTCTTTCGTTTTCATTTACAAGAATTGCTGAAAAATTTTCACCAACTGATACGAAAATATCATCCACGTAAGAACGATCATTTTTCTTTGCAAAAACTTTAGTTTTTATACTTTTCAACTTTTTTTCTCTTCCTTTTTTCGTTTAATCTTTCTCTTTTTCTTCCTCTTGTTATCATCTTTTTATAACTTTTTTTTAAAAATTAAGAATGAAAATTTTTGCATTACATAATTTTTATAAGATGCGAATAAGACAAAAGAAAGGACTAATTTTATATTTTTTAACTCTTTGCTTCTTTTCTCATCTTTATTTTCTTTTTCTTTCTTTTATTTAAATTATCTCTCTTTCTCTTTTTTTACTTTTTTTTTTATTTTTCAAATTCGGAATAAAAATTTTTGCATTTCTAAATTGCAAAATATAATTCAAAACGAAAAAAAATATTTCTTTTTGTATTAGTCAGCTTTATTTAAAACTTTTCCAACTTTTTCTCTCTCCCTCTCTCTTTCCCTTTCTCTCCCATTTTTCTCTTGCTATATATCTGGGTGTATGTTATGTATGTCGAACAAAATTAAATATTTATTAGCAGTATCATACAACTGGCATATAATTTCAGTATTATATCCATTAAGTTATATTAATAAATTAATGAAAACTTATTAATTAACGACAATTTTAAAAAAAAAATTGAGAGGAAAATTTATTAATTTATGAAAACTTCTAAAGAACATATTGATGAAAAACTCATTAATTAACGGAAACTACCAAGAAATATTAAAGAAAAAACTTCGGTTTTTAAAATTTTTGCTGAAATTTTTTATGCATAATCTAAAAATTATATTTAAAAGAATAAAAGATAGGATAATGATGATAAAGATATGAATATACAGAGATATTTATGTACGTCCATTTTATAATATGATGAAAATAAAGACAAGATAAAAATGATAAGTGATATGATATAGATACGTAAATATGTTCGCATAAAGAAAAAAATGATAAATGATAAGAATATAGTCACAGACTTGCGTACTGTTTGTATAAACATGTGATGATAATGATAAATAATGGATAAAGATAAAATAATAATGGTAAATGATATATAAATGCAATACGTTCATATATTTTTGACATAGAATTTAAAAATATACATAAAATGCGATGATAAAAAAATAAAAATAAAATAATTATAATAAATTATATAATTTTACGTACGTGTACGTGTGTTCATAAGCGCACGTATGTGAGTTTTTTTTCACACGTTTAACTATCAGTAAAGACCAAATCATAAATTTATCTTCCTTACAGAAAATCTTTTATTAAATTTACGAAAATACTGAGTAAATCGATACTTTTTTTCAAAGTTCTATAATCAAGCACTTTTTTTCTCTGAAATTAAAATGAAAATCTTCAGTTTTTTCTTTGTTGTTAAAAATTGTTTCGAGAATAAATAATTAAATTCCAATCTTTCGAAATGAATTGCTTTTCAATTTTCAACTGAATCCTTTTTTCATTTTATTTTTTTTAAACCATGAAAATAACAATTAATTTGAAGTAATTTTAATATATCCAGACATATATTATAGATTTTGGATAAACTATGCAGAAAATTCCAATTTATCATGTTTTCCGGGTAAGATATTTCCAAGAAATGATTATCACATTGTTTTTTTTTCCGAAACTTGATCGCTCATTTCACGAATTTTTTGCTTAGTTATATAATCAATAATAGGAATGATCAATCCTGATAAGTAAAATTTATTGATCGAACAGAGAATATTATCAAATTGATTGGGGAAAGTATTTATTATTCATAGCTCATTACAATCCTTTATCATTCGTTTAGAATCGGTAAACGTGAATGATAAGAATAATCAGTTTCGACAAACAGAATTTATTAATCAGAAAATTTATCTCAAAACAGAAATCCTACCCAAAAATATGCAACATTTACAACGTTAAGATTAGCTATTCATCACTTGTACGATATCAGTAAATATAATAATTGGGAGACTATCAAATTGTAAATGTGATAACAATATTCTAATTTTTCAAAATTAATTTCTTTCATTTTAAGACATTCATTCAATAACTACAAGCAGTAATAGAGAAATCACTGAATTTCATCCAAAATTATGATAATTTGCAACTGGTTTTTTTTTTCTGAGATATTGAAATTAACAAAATTCAATTTCATTTTCCCACATTTCATAATTAATCGATATAACCAGTGTTCCTTAAATAAATAAAAATAAACTAATTGTATGATAGTAGAATAACTTCCAGAAACAAATTTTACTGTTTTTCATCAAAATATCAGTTAATATCACTGATTAAAACATTTTTTCTTTAGATTGTAAATATGAAATTCAAGTTCCACTGTAATCTCTTAACTAGATTGAAAAAAAAAAAAAGGAAGAGAAAAATCAACCCAACTCTTTTCATTTTTTTACACAAAATTTTTAAAATAATAGGATATTAATGACTTCTGTTGAGTTATTAATATTTCCTTAATGAAATGTGACGGGATTCCGTTATAAATATTTCCTTCGACAATAAATATTTTCTTTTTTCCTTGCAATTAAAGTTTTATTATTTTGAACGGATAATTTTATTATTCGGGAAAAAAACCTACTTGTTTTTAAACAAATTTATTCCCTGAGAAAAAATGATTTATACATATTAAAAAAAGGGTACAATACGTCAAAATTTCAGATTCCTGCATCAATTTTAACAAATCAGATTGATATGAAGAGCAAGATTTGTTTATCATTTTGTTTGGCTATTAAAGGAAATTAGTTTTTCAAAAAGTTGGATAAATCATTCAGTGTTATATAGAGCACATGATAAAATAATTACAAGACTATACGATACTGTTATTATTTGATAATAACAAGATGAAAGCAAGTGAGTCAGTCTACTAAGATTAAAGATTATTTACCAAGATTTAAAAAAAAAAGAAACGAAATCCTGAATCATCGCAAATAACACGGAATGAAGATTAGAAGACCAGCTTCACCACCACAAATTGCCAACTGACCAGATGGCTCGCTTACAGCTAATCGGTTCAGTGATTCCGTACGAAGATCCAAACTAAATTGTGACATGGCAGTTTTACCGGTCTAAAAAAAAGGATATGATTTCAAGAAAACAAAAAGGTGTTTAGATTAATATTTTAAAGAAATGATTAGATTAATAAATAATGAAATGAAAACTGAATTGTCTTGTGATATCTATATGACAAATTTCAAATAAAAATAATAGAAAAGAAAACCAAACTTTAAAATAAGATTCCTGAAATTAAATTATGTCTATAAAAAAAAAATCACGAAAGTATAATTCATTAAGGAGTTCTTCTGTGTTCTTATAAATATGAAGTCACGATTTGATATCCTTTATTTTTTAGAGTCATAGAACAAAGCGCTTGCAGAAATCATCATATACTCAGGCTTAAGTCTAAATTCTAAATTTCAATACTTGTATCTCATAACAAAGACTAATGAATTTGTTAGTAATCCGCCTACTTTTTGATTTTATGAAACGTGCATATTAAATCATACTTTGATATCCTCAAAACAAAATTCAAGATGCGACTTTTCAGCACACAATTGTAAATTTGTGAGAGGCGGAGGAAACTTCGCTTCATTTCTACATTCCGCACTATCGCTCACACTGATATCATCATTTAGAGCTGGTTCAACACTCTGTAATTTTGTTGCATCATTAAACTATTAAAAATGAAATTGGTTAAGGCTAATAGTGCCACTAATTGTTACTTTGGAAAAAAAAAAAAAGAAAAAAAAAACTAGCTGAAATCATGCCATATTTCGCAAAAAACAAATATTTTATTTCCATTGATTCATGTAATATCTTGAAATTTTTATGATTCGTTTAGATTTTGTATAATTTTTTTACCTCGAAAAGATCAAACGAATACTTGGTAAAGTAGGAACTTCAGCACTTAAGTTTTGTTTGCATTTTTCATGTTTTTGGACTCACTTTCATTATATGATGGTCAAAAAACTCTAATTTTTTTCAATTGAAAATTTCTTCTATGATGAAATATATGGAGCTTCTTATATCTGTAAAAACCACCATCCATTTCTTCCCTTCTCCTAAATTCCATAAAATGAATTTTCACTAGAAATATTTAAATTCAGATCTGTTATCGAAAGAAAATTTCTCTCTCAAAAAAAACTCTTCCCTTGAATTGTCTTTAAAACATACCTTCCCCCAAGGTACCTCTTCAGACTTCCTCAATACTGTCAGAACAACTTGGCAGGCATTAAATAAAAAATCTTTCTCCGATCCAACAGCAGCCAAACGGCCATTTAAAGAGACTTGAAGACGACCATCTCCTCCAACCGATATTATTGCGCCCGTCTTTGGACATATACATATATCCCAGAGCTGTATTTCATGCCTAAATTCCAAAAACAAAAAAGATTATAATTTGAATTTTTGAATAGTAAGAAGATTTTTTTTGCAATTAAAATTCAATTTCTTGCAATATCAAATAAGGGACCATAATATCGCTTTCTAATCCACCTATTCCATCTCGGTCAAAGCTTATATAAATTTTCTAACATTTCACATTTAACAAACACAAACCTATTAGCCAATGGTACCACGAAGAAACTTCCTTTTGATGAACCTAGTACAATATAACATGTTCCACAAGTCAGGTACATGCCACCAAGAGTAAAATCCTGTTGATAGCTAAATATACCATTAAAAAGTCCTTCTCGTGAATAAATCTATAATTAGCATATTCAAGAAAACCACTTTCAGATAATTCATATTTCTAATTGAAGAAAAAAAAAAACCATAAAAATATGAAATTTGAAAAAATATACTTGCATTCCAGCCGTTCTTTGGGCACCTTCCTCAATTACAAATGTCAATGTTGCCAAATCATATATTCTAATCAATTTTTCCCGGAATGATACAGCTACTGGAATTATACAGATATTACAGAAATCAAGAAAGAAAGGAAAATAAAATATTAAATCTCATTAAAAAATTTCTACAATGACACAAAAATATGTCCTGCAAAAAAAAAAAAGAAAAAGTTAAGCTTCGCTACCTGCTTTTAGAAAACCTGCAAACAAAATCTCTAGAAATATGAAATTTTATTCCTGAATAGTTCAAATTTAAAAAATTTTTTAACAAGCTTACATTGCTCCAATCCACAGAAAACGACATTCAAAGGGGGAGATAACCATTCAGCACTATGTATAATTTTTGCAGATATTGTACTCGCATTCAAATCCCAGATTAATACATGACCTTTAATATTTTTATTTCAATTCTTTAATTGCTATGTTTATTAATTTACATATAAGCCAAACTAAACTCAAATTAAATATTACTAAGATTAAATATTTCTACTTATCAAGTAAAAATCATCAAACTGAAGATTTCATTAAGAAATATTTATCTAAAGACTGTTCTTAATAAAAACTATACAAAATCGTTTCATGATTTGCAGTTTTCAAATAATTTTATTTTCTTCAGTTTCAACATAATATTGCTATCCTTTTTTTCCAAATACGTAAAGTTGTTTTTAGTATAAACTTACAAAACGGCAAAATATCATATGTGGTATACCTGATGCAGAAACAGCTGCTAATATGCTAGAACCTCCTTTTTCACTCCACGCAATTGAAATAGTTGGCGCACTATTACAACATTCAGGAAGGGAAAGAACTAAATCAGGTTCAGAGCAACAATATACCAATCTGTCATTATCACTGGTTGAAGGAATCGGCAGATCACTACGTATTCTGAAATCTAATAAATAGATCCAGATTTCGAAACTAAATATATTTACGAATTAATCCTTAAAGCTTGCTTTTTTTTCAAGTCTAAATGTACTAGATATAATCAATAATTTGTAACTGAGGCTCCTGAATTAAAATTATTGTATTACTTACAGAATTAAGCGATCTACGTACTGTTGTTACCGATAACATTTTCCTCAGTTTCCTTGTCCCCAAAAGTTCTAGCTTAAACAAAAATTCTATATGGCTCGAATAAAAATTAAACAAGAATTGGAATTGAAATCAAGCATAATTCGAACTAAAACAACATCATATTTCTCAAATTTTATTTTCGTCAGTACAAAAAAAAAAAAAAAAAAAAAAAAAAAAAAAAAAAAAAAAAATAATAGTAATAATTGTGATAAACAGTAAAGAAACGAAATTAGTAATCCATCACTAACCCAAAAAGTGAAATTGGACCTTTCATACCGCTGACTGCAAGAATACCAACAAAATTTGACAACTTGCTATCTTGTTTAACAGAATTTCGCAGTGATGGACACCAGGCTGTGCAAAGTATTGTGCTATAATTCACTTCCAAAAGAAACCACAAAGAAGCTGAGATCCTGAAATAAGTCAAAGACTACATTTAGCACATTTTAAGGAAAAAAAAAAAAGACTAGAATTTTTGAAATATGATATAGCTATTTTCCCAAAAATTAAAATAATGCAATATACCTTTCCGGTTTATTGTCATACAGCCAAAACTGCACATAATCAATATTGCAATTTTTTCGATTTTTTGAGACCAAATACTCTTCATCAGAAAATACCGTAACGGCTACACATTCACGACCTAAACCTTATTTTTTTTTTTTAATGAGCATATAGAGGATTGTAAATTAGTGTTCAAAATAACTGTTAAAGATAAAATTCATACACTCAATAAAAATTTATAGCAGATTAATTTTTTGGGAACATTTCTTCATTAGTTTGTATAACACAAGCATTCATTTTATTCTCTTTATTTCCTTTCAATAAATTCAATTAAGTCAAACTAAATTGATTCTAAAACATATTCAATTGTTGATAGAGTGAAATTCTTAAAGCAGCGCGAATTTTCACTGGCTGCAACAACTAACCATCTTCTAATTTTCGTGGACAACTTTTGATTGTTGATATTGGTCCGCCGCAATAAGAAACACAACCAATTTCGTGTATATCATTTTCAGTCGATATAAAATGCCTGAAATTTATTTCCAAATAAATCTGTGAAAGGGAAATGAAATTCTTATTATCAAGAAAGGAAATTAACGAAAAAAAATGAATAAAATAATTGCTTATTCGAATTCCACTTTTTTTTTTTTTATGAATGCTATCATTATTTTTTTGTGATTGCTAATTCTTCATCATAATTTTAAAAAAAAGAAAAAACATCCAAATATATAAGCAAAACAAGGTTATGAACATCTCAGATTATACTATGTATCATCAAATAATGCTCAAAATTTTTGATGAACTCAGGAAATTCACAAATTTAGGTGACTATAATTGAAATTATTGGAATATTAAAATCATCCGAATATTCAACGGACTTTCTCAAATTGAAGAAAACGTATAATATATATGTTTGAACATAAATATTTAATTATACTTTATTTTATAAACCATTAGAATACTCAGCATAAAAATCAATTGAATTTAAAATTAGTTCTATCAACTTACACTTTTCTCGTCTTATAATGCAAAGGTTTGGGTACAAAAACTGGCAACCTCTGCCTGTCATCAACTATCCGATCTTTTTGAACGTTTTTCATATTTGCACTTCGACTTTTGCTCGATGATGCCGATTGCCATTCGTAGCTATTGCCAGGAGGAAGTATTACAGGAATCGAGCATTTATCAAGCATAATATTCAAGTCTTCACTGCAATTCAGAAACTATAAAATTAAAAAAAAAAGAATTTCAAGAATTTCAAAAAAAGTTAAAAAGAAAATTTCAAGATTTAAAAGTTTTCTATATAAAAATTAGAATAAAATGAAAGTATAGAAACCATGAAGATGACAAACCTGAAATCACAGGGTGCAACACGTTTGAAATTATTTGGATGATGCTCAAATTGGACAAGAACGTCGCAAAGAGATTCCTTTTCTCTCTGCGCCCTAAGCAATTCATTGGCTCGATCGATCGTTTTCTGATATTGCATCAATTCAGATGGTGTTGGAGCACTTGCTAAAATCCAGTATTTATCGTTAATTAACTGGAAAAATTCGCGCCCAAAGAGCAAAGAGCAATTTTCATTTAAGGTGAAGACTGGAATATGAATAAAGAAAAAGCAAAAAGGATGCATCCAACTTTATCCAAGTAAACCAGCAGCATTAATTTTACGAATAAAGAAATTACTCAATTTAATATACCTTCAAGGTTTGCACTCTTGAATTTGAATCGTTTAACTCCATCGGATACTTTCATACGTGAACTTTTCTCTGGTAAATATCCCTGTGCTATTGATGGTACTTTCTGCTTATCGGATTTTTTTTTCTGTAATTAATAAAGAATTAATCGTGAAGAAAGAGTTGAAGAACTAGTAAAAAAAGATTTCAAAGCATTTTTAAAATGATAAAATAGTCCTTTATCGATCAATTCTTTGAAAGAGGAAGATTCGGTTCATAAAGATATTTGTAAATGCTAAACAAACGCTTATATCAATAATATTCTTCTGTTCGTATTCAATTTTGTCTTTACAATCTTATCGTTTTCTAAAAGATTGAGTTAACTCATAAAAATATTATTCTAATATTTAGCAATATTCCTGC
Source organism: Onchocerca lupi (assembly GCA_028564675.1). Classification (NCBI taxonomy): domain Eukaryota; kingdom Metazoa; phylum Nematoda; class Chromadorea; order Rhabditida; family Onchocercidae; genus Onchocerca; species Onchocerca lupi. The sequence continues at coordinate 11,987 of JAOVVO010000461.1, forward strand.
TTTAACTTTCACTAAAAAACAGTTATATTTTGATGGACTTTTAGCATGAAAAAAGTTGATTTCAACAGAAATGAATCTTTCATCTGACATAATTAGAAGAATAAGCTTAAGAAAGTTTATCCAAACTATTCTTTATAAACATACTTTTCTCAATTTCCTCGAAATATCCATATCCAGATCATCACTTTCCGAATTTTCAGAGTATGGTTCATCGTCTGAACTGAAAACCCTTCACTATAACCTAACACTAATAGTGGCTATTTTAAAATAGAAGACTTCTGATTAACTTCACTCAGAAATAGAAATTTTAACAAAACCTTCCTCCTTTCCCTCTTGTTTTCGAATCTGCACATATGGCCAAATGTTCACGACCATCTGCTACGGTAGATGTAAATCCGCATTTCCGACATTTCCAAGGCAATTGATCCTATAAAAGCCAGTGAAATTTAAAAATTCGATCAATTTCTATGAGATTTTCTTCCTCTTCCTTTTTTTTTTCTTTTAAATGCAATCCTTTTATTTCGTACAATAAATCATTTAAATTTGCATTTCTTAAACAATCATTAGATAACCCTATTCTTCTGCAATTATATTCAAACCACTGAAAGCTTTAATAAATATTTTACAGAAGAAAAACATATTTTCATGCGATTGAAATTAGTTTGTGCAAGATGAAAAAGTTACCTTCTCCTGACCGCATCTTTCGAGATGATATGACAATGCATAGCGATGTCCATATTTTTGTGTACAGTTCAATGTTTCGATATTCAAACACGGCAAAATTTCTAATGCATTCATTGAAACCCGTAATATTTTCGCTTTTGTAACTTTATCAAGAGCTCGAAACACATCAGCCTTGCCCTATTAAGAAAAAATAATACAATATTCAATAATGACAAAATTTTTGGATATATTATGGAAAGTCTATTTTTCTAGGCTATCCAAATTTTTGAATAAAGTGACATAATTTGTATAGAATCTCAAATAAATCGCACCTAAAACAACTTTATTTCATCATTTAATTTGAAATTATAATCAAAAAAAAAACACCATATATTTGAAATATTCCGGTAATTTCAGACATTTATCTACATGGTTGACAATATCTTCTGCATTCTTCAAAGTTTTTGTGCACTTCTCATTCAAACATTTCACTGTGCCATCACTACTTTCCGCAAATGCTCGCAGTGCAAGTTGTTGTTTTTCCATTTTTGGCAGTACAGCCCAACTGGTTGTATGACCCTGCAAATGACAGCAACAAAATAAAGATGAGCTTTGAATTTAAGAATCAAGCATTGCATTTGTAATTTAAGAAAATCTGATTGCGAATCCAAGTTTAATTATTCATCAATTATCATCTTCATTGCATTATTCCAGCTAAATCTTGAATATATTCATAAACATTGCAATAGGTCAGCTCTTTTGTGTTCCTATTGGGAAGATTTCCAGCAAAACTTTAAAATTCCTTTAAAAATAGCTATGTCTTCAATCATTCATCCACGCTTCCCTCACTTCTGGTGAAACCCCGTTCTATTTAGCAGAAGAAAATTTGCTCTGATTTAAATCTAGCTCTTTTTTAATCACGAAGTTTTTTGGTTTTTTTGGTCTTTTTTTTTTTGTAACTGAATTGAATAACGAAAAGTCCTTCATCCTTTCGATTCTTTGAATGTCATTTTTGACTACTATTGTAATTGCAGTTACTCTTTTTGATCCATTAAATTACTATAAAATAATAACGAATAAATTAACAATTACATATTTGAAAAACTAGGTTGCAAAATATCACGAGAACCCATTTCCGTCGCTACCTATAAGAATGTTTCATTCCATTAAGAATGAATTTCTTTTAATTTGAAATCTTCCTCTCTTTATAATTTGAAATAATTTATAAGTATACTTACTCGATAAGCAGCATATTCAGCATATTTCTCCGGTGATCGTCTTCGAGTTCGTTTCTGAAATCAGTATTATTATTCAGTAATATCCAATATCATCCAAAAATTGGATTCTAATTTAAATATATATTTGTTATCGGTTTCTTCTCTCCTTATTTTAGCTAAAAACATATTCCCATATATTTACGAAGCTTATTTTGAAAAAAAGATGACAGGATTTCTTTTCTCATTTCTTCCTCTATACTCATTTCTTTCTTACAAAACAGTGTTTATATTCATCCACAAAACTATACCTATCAAAATGTTTCATTCCATTAAGAATAAATTTCTTTTAATTTGAAATTTTTCTCTTTGAAAATATTACCTTGGCAGATTTTGAGGACCGAATGGTAGCAACATTTTCTATCTCGTCAAATGATTGGCTGTAATCGGATTTGTCATCATCTGAATGGCTACCTTTCTCATCTTCGGAGTTAATCATAGCAAATGGGATATTCTGAAATAACTTTTTTACTGTTCTGGAAACGATTTTGAAAATAACATAAATTTGGCATTAAATCCAGCACTCTTTTAAGAAAATCAAAAAGTATTTATTAATGACAATATTCGGTAAAGCAGCTTTGATTTCCGACAAAAAATACTGCAAGATCTCAGCCATTCTTCCAGATTTCAAAAAGAAAAATCGATTGATTATTTAGGAACTAATATCCTATAAGGACTAATAAAATTTAACTTCTTATAAATCCCGAGGATTGTTAAAATTTACAATAAAATACTGAACGTTCCCGAAATTTCACAAAAATTATATGGTATAAAAATACGAAAATTTTAATTAGTTCAAAGTACTATTTTAAGCAATTTTCAAATTTTCCTGAAAAAGATCCCATTTCTTAAATATTTCGGAAATAAATTAATAAAATAAGTGACAATAAATCCATTATCACAACCTGCTCTTCTTTTCGTTCCTTCTTTTTGTTATTTTTTCGGATAATTCTTTTATTGGTTTTGGTTGCTTTAATGTTAGCATTATTTCGATTATTCGTCGCCGAATTTTTGTTATCCTTTTTCTTCGAGTTTCTTAAATTCCTTTTCATCTGCAGAAAGAAAAGAGATTAACAAATTTATGATTAACATTAAAATTCATAGAGAAATGGATGAACTGAAGAAAGACCAATAATTATTATATTTTGAAAAGATATCATGAAATTTATTCAGAACAATTAGCATACACACACACACACACAAGCATACAGACACATACGAATACATAACATACAATCATTTATATTTAAGCAAAAAATTTTAACTAAAAATTTTCTTTATAAACAAAATGTGTAATATTACTTCATCAAATTTTTGTACTAATGTATCGGATTGCAATTTTCACCATCAAATAATTTAATTCTAATAAATATTTCGTTACTAATTCAAATATTTAATTTAAAAAATAGTGGATTAAAATAAAAATTTAAATGAATTAAAATATAAAAGAAAAAATTTAAACGAGTTGAAATAAAACAATTGGAAAAGGATAATGCAAAATAAACGAAGTAATACTTTTATACAAGAGAAATTCATTTTCAAGAATGGCAACGAACTTGTGACGAACTGGTTGATAGAATTACAATAAATTCAAGTTATAATTTTATTAATTGAAGTTGAAAAACGAAGATTGTGTATAATTTGGCCTTGTTTAATTTAAAAAAACATATCAGAAATTCAAAAAATCCAACCATAAAAAGTAGCAAATCAAATAATGAAGTTAAAACTATTACAGTGAGCAAAAAATTTATAAATCATACACCCCGGAATCGATCCTACATCCATTCTACTGTCATAGCTACAGTATGCCAGAAAAAGTTTCATGATCCAATGCGGAAGAAAAAGCTCAATAATGGATATTCATTCATCCATTATTATCATTAATAGTACCTCAATTTATGCATTTGTGAATTTCTTTTTTTAATTTTAATAATTATTATTCATCTTATTTCTCCGTTATCAATATTCAGCTTTTATTTTAATTAAAATCTCAAAAAAAATGTTATACAAATTCTTACTGTAACTTTTCTTAATTTTTGATAACAATTGAAATGAACTGAGAAATTCTTTTCCGCGAATGTTTTCTTCATGAAATTTTCATCATTTTCCTTCGAAAAAAAAAATTTATGAGAAAGAAACGAGAAATTTTTTACTTTTTATGAATTAGTTTAACAACTGAAAATAAAAGTTGAATTTTTTTGAAATAATAATTGCTAAAAGTAATATTTAAATAGGTATGTGAATGTGTACTGTTATTACCATCATATTCATGTAACCTAATTTGGATTATTATAGGCCATACGGTTCATCGATAATGGGTGAATGAATTAGGTCAACGAAGGACGTTTCCCTCCATCGGATGAATTTTGCCCGCTCCTTTAATATTGTAAAAATGCTTCATCACACTTTCATCATTCTATTCCTATTTTTCCCTAAATTTCCTTATGCAGGTGATTCATATTAAATTAATTATTTCATTATTTAAATACTAATTTAATGAAATACACGAATGCTTCATCACAATTTCATCATTCTATTCCTATTTTCTCCCAAATTTTCTGCTACAAATAATTCATTTAGATTAATTATTTCATTAGTAAATATTAATTTAATGAAATACACAGTTTTTATTATCCGTAATGTTTGACTTGCATATTTTTGCCATGATCAAATGTACTGATAATGAAATAAGCAGATGTTATGTTGATTAGTTTGTGATCAATCAAATGGCTTCTATTCTCTCATTAAGAAGAAAATGAAATAAATAAACAAATTAAACGAAATGATTACATCGTTTGCCAGAAATTAATTACGCGACAGTAATTTCCTTTAATTATTTTATCATCAAATACGATCAATACCAAATTATCAAACTTAATAAATATAATTGCAAAAATCATGTAACATATGATATTTAATGTACAAAGCAATGTGCTTATTTAAAATTAATTATCCAATTATCTTGGTCAATGAAAAATGTTTGTGAAATAAAATTTAAAAAATTTACACCTAACATAATTAAAATTTTTATAAAATGAATAAAATAAAAATAGTGAAATAAAATTTTCTGATATCAAAATTTTAGTCAAATATCTTGGTGGTATACCTGTACCTGGTCGTTCAGTACCACCGATACGAATTTTTGAACTTTATGCTAAATCTTGCAAACCAAATGATCGAACATCAGCTATGATAACCGAACAATTAAGCAATGTTAGGCAATTGTAAAATTATTTTTGTTTTCTCTAAATTCCAATTATACAATTCTTATTATTCAATTGTTTTGTTTAATTAATAAATTTTAAAATTTCAGTAAATATTTCAAATGTTATGAAAAGCACTTTTTTTCCTCTTATAGTATCTTCTTTTAATTATTATAAGATTTAAATAGACTAGCAATTGCAAATCTTTTTTTTGATAATGCAAACTTTTTTTATTTGAAGTTATTACGAAAAATAGATGCGAGCGATATTGCAAGTAATCTGTATAATTCATTATATATGGCTGTTGGTGATATTAATATTATCAAATTAATGGGCAAATGGTTTACGGTTGGTAAATTTCTATTAAATTTTTTTTTAAAAAATAGTCTTCAATTTCAACACTTTTTTCTTTTTTTTTTTTTTCTCTTTGTATTGATAATCTATCGAGAAAAACTAAAAAGTTAGTTTAAAAACTACTGAATTTACAGGTGGCTGACACACCAAGTGTCCATCATGAGCATTGTCCAATATTTTATTGTGAGTTTTATCTATTTCTTTCTTTATTGATGGTAATTAAATTTTCGTTTTATTTTTTCCTTTAAATTGTTTTTACTTTTACTTTTTTTCTCTGCACTTTAGTTGAATTATTGGACAAAACACCGTATACGGCAACATTTACGGTACGACAATATTCGCGAAATACGGAAAAGATTAAAATTTTGGAAGGATATGGTAGAAAAATGGGGCCAGATCCAGCGGAATTACTCATTAATATTGGCCATCCGGCTGATCCATGTCCATGTTAGTGTGATTTTCACGTCAAAATATTTGGCTAAAAATATGAAACAAGCGTAACATAAAATATGAATAAACAAATTCTCCGATTCAAATAACAATTGAGCGTAAATATTTCCGCATAGATTCCATATTAACTGAAATTTTTTCGTATTAACGTACATTAAGGTTTAATTATTCTAATATTTTTAATTTAATTACATGCTAGTGAGATTATCCTATGTGTTATTGAGGAAAAATATCTGATAGCTTTGTAATTTGGATTGTAGAAAACCGGAAATCAGGTAATATTTTTACTATGGCGCCAAAAAAATTATGTTAGCATACTTGCAGATAAGAGTTTTCAAATGAAGTTGGATTAGAGACTGACTGCTTCTTGTTGTTGTGATTCCACTAAATCAACAAAAGCCTTCATTGAGTTTATAAGATATTATGCACAATATCGCACTTATACAATAGTAAAGATTAAATGAACAATATATTGTAAATAATGAAAGGATACTAACAATCGTTTGAATTTTCACTAAATTGTCATATTTTCCTTTTGTGACTGTCGTCCTCGTTCCATCTCATCACTGTTGTTATTCCCGCTTAACTGTCGCTTGCGCTGTTGAAACCGTTTTGGGAGCTGAACTGGAACTAAACTACCGCTGATACTGATGTTGAAGACACTGCTGTTGAAGATACTGCTTGAAAGACAATGATATTATTGACTCGAAAAGCTTTCTTTTATGTGAATCATCTTTAGTTTTGATTGTGAATGAATATTTACAATACATTAATCATGCAAAGGATTGGTATCAGGACAAAGACCAACGGATAGGAGATAAACAATGCTTTAAACATTGCAAAAACAACACACAACCTTTAGTCTTTACAACATTCAGACAATTAACATGATTTACAATCTTTAAGATAATCTACATGAGCGCTATTAACAGATTGGAAAATGCGAGAATAAAGGCCATTGTACAGCGATATAAATAAGTGATTCACATGCCTGAGAAATATTACAAATTTTTGCTATAAACAACAGATTACATCGATATTTTGGTTTTATCGACAAGTGCAAGCAGAAGTATTCTTAGTGTAATGGGAAATATTATTGATGTTAAATATATCATTGAAAAAATACAAGAATGAGGAAAATAATTATCATTAAAATTATTAATATATCGTTGTAAATATTTGATATGCCATAAGTTTATGCTAAATGTGCAATGAATTTCCTCCATGCATTTCATTTTATTTAATTTTCAAAAATTTTATTTATTTAAAATTTTACATAGATATTTCGGAGTATTCAATTCAATCATTCTTATCAATTTTCATTAATCATACATGGTTTTATAGCGTTGCTATAATTTTTGCAGATTCAATAGTACGTAGCGGGCCAATTAATCATAGTGAACAGTATGATTATATCATTTTAACTCAGCCACTTAAATATCCAATTATGGTTCTTGCACGTGATCCGATTGATTTTGATAACAAATATAAGGAAGAGGTAATAGATGATAATCATAACCATATGATTAATTAATCCTAATTAATTTTAGATATTACAATCATTAAAAAATATTTTAAATTTAAGTTGAATTAGAAGTGAAGTTGAAGAATAAGTTTAAAAAAAAACTAAATTTATTACATGAAGTAAAAGAATTTTGTCAAATTAAAATTGGTTTTATTTGAATAAACAAATAATGATTATTTATTTATTTTTTATTTTGACTGTTTGATTTGAACAGTTTTGGTAAATCACGATTTTTCAAAAGTTATCATTTAAATATAACTTTCTTTTTCAATACTTTTTTAATTTTTTTAGGTTAAAACATTTTTGGAAAATCAACGTTTTTGGCATTCATCATTTTCACTCAAGAATACCGTTCTTTTTCTCAATACAACAGATTGTTTCCGAACAAATCAGTACAACATTGGATTTTGATTTATTTTTAATTACTGTAATGGTTATCTTTTATCACTTTATAACTTTGACAAGCAGAAAAAAGGAGAAACCTGTACTAATTGTACTGTACTAAAACTTGTAATTTTATAGTGTTCAGATCAGATTTCTAACCCTTTTAATTGATAAAACATTTTATCTCTGGACAACTTTCGTATTCGTTTGACAAAATATTAAAAGCTAAAATTTATCAGTTGGATTGGATTTAATTTAATCCATCAAATTTGATAAAAATTAGTTCTTTCTCTTATTAAAAACATGAAATTGCATTTTTCCTATTAAAACAGATGCAAATGAACTAATTTAAGACATTTTAATAAATTCATTTCAATTTGGCTATTATTCTTAATTTGTATTGAACACTGCTCAATTATAATTGAGCAACTAAATTTAATTCAATTTCAGCTAAGCTTAAATTTCTAACTCAATCCACAGATCCAGATCAAATCTCATTAAAACTATGCTAAATCCAAAAAATAAAAAATAACCTCAACCATAACCGAGTGGCAAATCTTCGTTAAATATTAAGTATACAAGTTGTTTTCCAATGCAAATTATGCAAACAGTCGCACGAAAATGTTTCATAACATCACACGAATTTGGAATTCTCGAAATAAATGTTGGCTTTTTCCTTTCCTTCCAACGTTCCTATAGGATTTTGAAAAACACTATGGTTTTGCATTGGAAATATATAATTTAGATGGATAAAGAAAGTATCATAATTTCATTTAATAAATACTTCAACTTGAAAAGTTGTCACAATTCGAACAGCTACCGTATGTAAATTGTGAACTTCACATCTTGATCTCAGCTTGCCTTTGTGCTACATCAATTTTAGTGACCACTGAATGACATTTATCTTTCTTGTTTCTCAACAAAAATTGATAAATTTTTACTTGCCAAATTATGCTACAAATGAATTACGTAAGCAAAAGCTGTGAGATATTTTGCTGTTATTAACCTTGACAAATAAATGTTCGTTGAACAAATACTTAGAATAATTGAGGGTATGATATATGGAGATATGGCAGTTCAAAAATTACATGCATTTCATAACTTTTAAAATATGAAGAAAAGAATGCTTGGTACAAGTATTATTAATTAAGGGACTTGATTGTCTTCTTAAATGTGACATCTACTAAACTATGCTTTTGTGAAAGTTCATGAATAATTTGAGATTAGAAAAGTGTAAGTATATAAACATGACCACCAAATTTCAAGCCTAAGCAGAATAAAAATTGTTTTACGAATTGTCATTTCTAATATTATTGAATGTTACAATGATAAAATACATTTCTTGCAAAAGAACAACATCATCAACAGGAAATTTTTTTTTTTTACAAACCATAATCACTATCTTAATCAAAAGAACAACTCTCATTCAATATGATGCATTCCACGTTGATAACGTTGACACACGCATTTTCAATATTGTGATGTCACTTCGAAAAAATGACAAGTGTCAAATGTAAAATTTCAGCTACCATTTGTTTTCCACACTTTATATATTATTTAGGTTCAATTTTTTCGATATCGATATCTTTTCTAATTTTATTAATAAGATAAGAATCTGTTCACGTTCATTTAAAATATGCATGAATAAAAGCCATAATGATTATGTAAATTTCGATGAAATTAGGCATCACAAGAATCATAAACTAAAAAACTGAAAATTTCGCTCTCATCAAATGAATAATTCCGTACTTTAAAAATATATTCTTCTGATCGATAATTTCATTTTGCATTTCTCTTGATAAAAATTTCAAAGAAACATATATCTATGTATAACGAGTTAGGGAATTCAAAAACAACAGAATCATTTATCAAACTATTAATATCATACTGACTTCATTCTTAAAGAAATCATGTAAACTGGAGAACGAAATGTTTTGTACAAATCACTCATTCAGGTCGAATTGATTGAAAAATCAATTAATGCAATTAAATTCACACGAAAATACGTATTTAATAATTATAATTTATTCGCAAAATCTATGATTGCATAAATAGGACAATACTGAAGCTCATCATGTGATGAGAATAATGAACTTGTTCCATTGGCCGATGAGTAACATGTTCCTAGTTTTATGTCATCGAATACTTCACTGCAAATTAAATAATTTATTATGAATCAAAGCAAAAAAAAAATATGAATAGTTATGTAATATTTAAAAAAATTAAGTTAGTAATATTTAAAATTATTATGGCACATCCATTGCTTCCGAAAATTTTAAACACTGCGTATTTCATATCAAAGAGTGTTTTTTGTTGCATAATCAAACAGAAAAATTATGAGATCGAATAGTTTCGTTTTGATTTATAATTGACTTACTTAAACAAATTTTCATTATTTTTTGGTTCTTTGGAATCGGTCGTTGTGATATGAATCGCAATTTTCTGATAGTTGTTCCAATTAGTGTTTTTGCTCGAATAAAGCAATGTGCAACGACTTTTATCTTTCCTCGAGACCAATATAAATTTTTATAAAGTCTTCTGCACAATCAGTTTGGTATTAAACCAATTAAAGATAATGCTTACATTCCACCTTTCGAATTGTTCTCGTAAATCCGTCTCGTTGTCAGTCTTCACTACAAATGTGGATGCTTCAACATCCTCTCCACTAAATATCACAATAGCATTCCGATATAAATATCTTGTTCTTTAATTAAAAAATATCAATAAAATGTTTTGGAATGCGAATAGAATAATACTTGATAAGTACAAATTTCAAAACAATGAATTCCTTTTTTCAAGACTTAATCTTTTTCGAAGCAATCGATATAACTGATAAGTCATCAAACCCTGGTATTTCGATAGATATTTCAGATAAGCAAATTTGCAATCCGCTATAGATACGTGCTCTTGTATGAGCAGTTCAGCGTCGGATTGAGTGAACCGTGAATTATTGCTGGAAAAAGTGAAAAAAGAGAGTATGAGTTTGATGGACCTCTGGAATAATTTTTTCGTTTAATTTAATTTTTCGAACATTAGAATATTTTGAAGTGAAATTAGCACACTGAGACATTCATAGTTTCATTTTAGGCGATAAAAGTTATGAGAGAAAGAATATTTTTAAAAAATATTAGTTTCAAATAAAAACCTCCGGAAGTATGTAGTTTCCATATTTATCATTCCATAACGTAGGAGTGGAAAGAACGACCAGATTATTTTCCATATTTTTATTTATCCGAAAAGTACTGTTTTCAGCTCTGAAGGAAATCATGTGAAAGTAGTAAGTTAATTTTTAATAATTTAGCTATACCGTCATGTTTCATTTTGAGCCAAGTTCAGATTACTGTATCCGCTATTCGTATGAAATCATTCTAAATTGCTTGGATGACATGCTTCTAAGGGTAGATTTAAATCAAAATGTTTGCATCTATGCATTAGCTGTTTAGATGAAGCATTTTTCTGGCTGATAAAACATAAATATAAGTGGAAGGTATTTCCTTTTCCCCAAAAAATCCATTATCGTTTACTTGCTCTAATTTTCTGGCATATTTTCTTTCAATGGTTAAATAGCTGTTTTGTAATGAAATTTGTCAGTAATCATGAATTTTGATAGTGAGACCCAAGTCTTTTTAGACTGAACCTCATAATCATCAAGCTAAAGATGTTTAGCTCTATATATGAGGTCATTTAATGTGAAAAGGATCCAACACAATAATTTATTTTCATCTTATACTAGAGCGCTGTTTTTATGTCTCAAAAGATAAGTAAACCGAGATTTTGCTTAATTCGGTATCAAATCGGATATATCGTCAGTCTGAATTAACTTTGAAGGTTGTTGATCACCAATGGTATTGGAGTTATGAGTATGGGGATAGAGAAAGATTATCTTTTGATTCTTCCATGAAATCTTTGGATAAGAAAAAAAGTTTCTATTGGCTTTTTTTTAAAAATCGACGTGACGTTTTTATGTAGCTGTTCCGATTTCTCTAGTAATTTGAGTAGGAGTTTAGTGAAATTTATTACGGTGATATTTGCAAATAGACGCTCTAGTTATTACTTCTGTTGGAAAAATTTTTGAATCTTGTAAGAGAAAATGAAAATGAATTAGAAGCTAATATAAAAGCAGTGGAGGTTTTAAAGAATCCAATATAAAAATAGTTATTGAATATTCAAACTTTTTTGATAAGGTAAACTCTTCGGTACTGCATGGTTTTGTAGTTAAGTATGGTTCTTTAATCAGTGCTTTGCTGACAAAAATGACTGAATCATACAATTGATATTAAGAAGTTTCTCTCGGAATTTCCGACAGGAATGCGACGATTAATTAAAAATCAAACTGAGGAAGAACGGGCATCAGCAAACGAGCGAAAAGACTAAGAATGGCTCAAATGCGAGCAGAACGATGCATAGCCAGACTTGAGGATGCACGCTTGCGAGCAAGTTGTTCGTGTTTTGTAGCTTTAGATCCGCTTCATTCTCAACAGAATAAACGCAGTAGGCTGAGAGTGACTGAACGACATCAACCAGAATCAGAAAATCAGCACCAAACACGATTCCGTGTTCAGCAATCATGCAGTTACGATCGCCTTGGATTCCAATACAATCCAGCTGATGATTATAGTTTAAGCTCGCATGTTTTCATTGGTATTATAGTATGTCCTTATTGAAAGGCTCTGAAATTTAATGGAGAAACGAAAGAAATATGTTGCATCGCCGGGAAAATTAAACTGCTGCAACTTAAAGAACTGCCAGAGCCATTGAAAACTTTGCTTACCAGATATACTACTCATTCACAGCATTTCCGATCTGTCATCAAGGAAATACAATACCTGCCTCCAAATGAAGCCATTTGGTGCAGAAATCGTAACAACACAATTCATGCAATTTTTAAGGTGAAAGGACAAATTTATCACAAAGCCGGCTACCTGCTTCCGCTAGCAGATGATCAACATAAATTCAGTAATCCGAAAAATCAGTTGAACAGTAATCTTTTCTATCAGTGTCAATGATCAGTTTGCTTCGATGTTCTCTGATAATTGTTTGTTACGACTAATTACTCTTCATCACTCAATAAAACCTTTCTCAACAGGGTTCATCTCTGCACACAAAAAATCTTTTCACACTTATTGCTGACTTAGCCTAATCACAATAGCAAAATTCAATCTCCAATCCAAACTACAAATCAAATTACAAACTACCAGTTTTTTTTCCAGCACTAGAAACATGCGCTTTCCTTCTCTTTTTGCACTTAACCAGACTGAGCATGTATATAAAAACATGAGCGTATTCGAATTTGCATCAAAATTTCAAAGCAATAGGTAAGGACTTTCCGATATCAAAGATTTCAATTAATACAGTGTATCGAAACAAATCGGAGTTCCAAGGATTCCAATTCGACAGTTCAAAGCGACTTGAATTTTTTTTAAAACAGATTTCAAGATATTATGGACAGTGACTTGTGTATTTCATTAATATCAATGGCATATATCTCCGTGGTTATCAAACTGCTACAAGGTATCATATTTTAATTCTATTTATGGAGTAAGGGATTGACTTAACATTTATGACACCTCCACCAGGCGGAGCGTGGCCGGATACAGCTAGTTTTAAATAATTCTCAAGATCTTTTTGATTCTGAATATCATTCGTTTTAGCGGACGAGATTTATCCTTCGGAAATCAACAACTTTAGTATCACCAATTGCTAATCAAGAAAAAGTGATGCTGAAAATAATCTTACTTAATAAAATTCCAGTTTTTCCTGTCACTTTTCCCTAGTTATTAAAACAGAAGGAAAAACAAAACCAGAAATTGAAAAGAATTAACAAATCGGACGTGAAATAGGTATCAGACAAAGAGAGAAAAACATTGATCACTTCTATCACAAAATTCGTCTACCTCTGACACAGTAAAGAGAAAATGTCTGAACCATAAAGAAGGCATTATTGATGATATCTGGTCATGATTTGCATATATGTCAATATATGCGTAATTTTATTAATTAAATTAAAGAGTTCGCCGCTCGCTAAAGGCGTAATCCCTACTGATAAATGAGAACGAAAATATACTGAGTGTTTCAATCATTATCAAAGACAATCCTTTTCGGTTTGCATGATGCCTTTAGTTGTTTCAGAGCTTCATGTTCCTGCTTTTTAGCAATCCATGATGGATGTAAGTTCTGGTTTTCCGATAACTTTGTAGTGTTTCTCAAATCCTCTGAAATATTTGCTATTACTGAACCTAATATAATTTGTGGAAGAGATGAATTTTTGAGTTTTGAAAAACAAAAAATAGTGCAAAGAGAAATTTTATCTTCTCTCGATGTTTTTAATTGAGACAGCTAGAGACATTTCAGAAGATGGAAAAAAAAGTCCTGATTTTGAACTAAAGATTTCAAAAAAATTGGAAATCAGAAATAAGCAATATCTAACGAATTTGAGTAATGTTATCAAACATAAGCTTTCCTTTTTCATCTCACTTTTCATCCTAACTGAAATTCCATACAAATCACATTTTGCTGTAACCTTTTAAAGATGAGTCAGCTCCAGACTCATTCTGTTTCACAATATCCTTCCGTTTTTTGCTTCTTTCGTATTCTAGATCTTTCTTTCGTTTCTCAATATTCCTCGTTTTCATCGGTATATTATTTCCAATAGTTTCATCATTCCCATTAATTGTATTTTCATTTGCATTTTCTTGTAACACAATATCTGAAGTTCAAAATATATTTTTGATGCTCACGAAACCCATAAAAATTTTTAAAAAAATTTAAAATTCAACCTATACCTCTGTCTAGTACACTTGACACATCAACTGATGGATTTTCGTCATCTTGATTGCCATCTGAACACAACAATTTGATAACAGCCTGAATGAAACAAAAGAGTATTGCATTTGTAAGAAGCGAAATTAAATATATTTGTAAGAAGTGAAATGCATCCTTGCGTAACAACTGAAATTCATAATCAGTCAAATAACAGAGCACAATAATTATAAGAGAATTTAGTGAAAGAACAAATTTAATTACTAGCTTATGTCCTTCTAATTTATTGATTTTTGAGTTTCAGCTATCATTTTAAGAGCATCTTCCATTGCTTAAAACACAGAATCCTTAGCGATAGAATCAATCATTAAAGTTTTTTAAACTTGATGGAAAAAAACAAGTTTCTCAAAAGAGCTACCTGTCCCTTAGTAATTACTGGTTTCGGCAATTCCAACTTTGGCAAGTTGAACATTGGAACAGCTATCTCTTTAGACTCATTGGATTTCATCTTATCTTTCAATTTCTTCTTTTTTCTTTCAAGATTTTCGCCTTTTCTTATAGCTTTTCTTATTTCTTTTTTAATAAGTAACTTCACATCTTGCGCTTTTTCAATTTTCTAAAATTTTATAAAATAATTGATTCATTAATAGAAAAATTAATCATAACAATATTAAAGTTTGGAGAAAAGCAAGTTGAAAAAGCATTTTCATAATTAAATATCATTGACCCAAATCGTGATTAGCGTATTCTGTTCGAAAAAAGTACTACAATTATTGAAAAAAAAAGGAGAAAAAAAAACTAAAAAATTAAAAATACAAAAATATTATAAAACAATGAAGTCTTCGAATATATGCGGTCTTCATAATGACATAACAAAAACACTGAAGCAATAATAAATTTACCATTCTTGAAGAAGTTTCAGCCGCTTCCTTCGTTTCACTTTGTTGTAGCATTTTTTTCGCATCTCTCTGAGATTTATATTGCAAACCAAGTCGTTGTAACAGGAATGATACTTCATGTTGCCAATTTGGATATTTGATACGAAACTCCTCAACACTTTTAACCACCGTTTCTTGGCATGCTAATTTATACAAAACTCGTTCATCAACCGATGTTTTATTCTAAAATTAGAACTAAATTTATGAAATAATATGGAACACTTTAAAAAAAAGCATAAAATAAAAAAGTACAATTTGTCTCCATAATAGAAATAATAAACTTAGCATACAAAAAGTAAGCATTACTCGCATTACTATAACTTCGATGACATGTCTAGAAATATCGAGTGTTGCGATATAATCTTGCTTTGATCTTTTTATGACAGTCATACTCACTTAGTTTACTTAATGGCAGCTGTTGCATATTGATATCTTCCAAAAATAGATTAGCCGATGATAAAAACTTAAAGAAGAATAAAAGCTATTGGGAAAACTTGAAAATAGTAAACGATGGATTAAAATTGATTTATGGCAATATACACTAATAGGAAAACACTTCAAGTCAATATTATTCTTATTCAGATTTCAATATAACAAAAATTATGGTGGATAAATGCAAGAAATAACCTTTTCCAGCAAATCATGAAGTCCTTTAAGATTAATTAATGCAAATTTCGACACATCATCTCGACATATTTTCTGAAATAATCTAGTGCAAATTAAAATTTGATATGAATTGTTGGCTGCAAATTATGCGCGAATATATTTGACATATTTTGAATCAAAATTACAAAAATCGAAAACTACTTTGCAATGGTCAATTTCCTCAACGATTCGATTCACTTTGCGAACTTTCTTTTCGTCTTTCGATTTTTGAAGCAATTTTCTCTGTCTGATCAACCGTCGGCACAATCGAACACGAGCTTTTTCTACAGGTTTCCGCATGGAAATAATCTGAAATAAGTGGTTTTAATGAAATTAAGAGTTGCAAATTGAAGATAACAAAAAGAGTATGGAATAAATTAGGATTGCAGATTTTCAGATTTAGCTAAAAGACGAATAACAATTTAAACTGCGGCGAAGAATACAAATATATTTAACTGCAAAAAATTGCAGAAGCATTGTTAAGCATCATAAAATTCCAATAATGCAATTATTAATTGTTGCAAAGTATTAAGGAATAATTTGAAATAAAATTATTGATCGCTGCAAAGTATTAAAAATTAATTTAAATGGAAAAGATATGAACACACTAGTTCAAAAACATAACCTGTTCGTTAAGTTTCATTGGTGTCAGAGCACTCATGGTAGCCTGTAATTCTTCCAAGCAATGACGTGATATACAACAAGCCCTCAACAATTATTCAGATTACATCCGAATGATCCAATCACTAATTTTAATAGTAAATATTAATGACTTAACTCCCACTTCATTTTATTCACTGTGAAATGTTCGGGATTTCAATGTCTTCCAAGATAGATGACATCGATTGCATCAGTTATCGAGATTTAATCCCTCTGGTACAGTCAAATCGACTCTATTCAACACCAGCAGATTTATGCTTCCTTTTATAGTTAACTACTTCAGGTAAACAAAAAAAAAAACTTTAAATGACAATTGTTGAGTTCATAAAGGTATAAAATCCGAAAAATCAATTGGTGATAACAAAAACAATTTATTAATTATTTTATTTATGCTTTATACAAGCTGTAACTAGAGAAATACATTCAAACCTATGTATATCATATAAAACGAATAACATAAAGAATAAGTGACTTAAAACAAATTTACAAGTAGCAAATTCTCAAATTGAAATAACAATATATATTTTTCATTAAATCACTAAGCAGCTAATGCTTCCTAATTTTTCCATATTGCTATTCGTGAAATAATGCCGCAGCATCTGAGAATTTTACACCTTCCGACGGAAATTTCTCATCAAAAGGATTTGATGGTGGTATAGCATTTGGCAAACGTGCAAGCTCTTCCAGGGTACGATCTTGATTTGAGTGTTCGTATAGAAATACACCAGGATGCCTGATCAAATGGAACAAATTATATACTATATATCGTATAATTTGAGAAATTTGATAAAAATCTAAAAATTAACGTTATAAACAAAAACTTGGATGAAGTGGAAATGTAAGATTAAGTATAATTTGTATAATTTATTATCAAAAACAATCTGTTTAATAATAATAGAATCTAAAGTCCCAAATGTCTGTCCGAGTTACATTTGGCCAATCAATTAAACCAAGATATTGCGTTAAAAAGTGCTTGAAAGAAAAAAAAAATTAACAGTACTGCAGGCAGCAAAAATTAGCAGAATCATAATACTATAAAATAAAAAGGAAAACTTTGAACGTACTTTCGGCAATGTTCCTCATAAACATAGCATACATCAGCAAACTGTTCTACTCCAAGACATATTGCAGTAGTTGTAGGATCAATTCTACATCGTTTCAACAAATCGTCTGCCAAATCTTTGGCCAATTCTTTCGGATAAAGACTTCGAACTCCTTTGATAACATATTTTTGCCTGTAGTTGAAAATACGGCGGCAAACTTTTTCCACCACCTGAAAAATTACATAAGCATCATAACATTTAGCTTCAAGTTCAGTGAACACAATTCAAGTCATTAAGATGAATGCAAATTACTTTTATGATCATTTTAAAGTTATTTTCAAGAAATCAAAACATATAGTTTGCCTAAAATAAAAATTGATGTAGACAATACAAAGGTGCTCTGTCTTATAAAATGTTTCAGGTATATATCTTGCGGTAACATTATTCAGTATGTCACAATTATAGGCAATAAGACCTTCGAAGCAAAATTAACATTTATAATCATATGATAAACTATTATTCTTTTAATAGATGTAAAAATACAAAGAATTTGAAAAAAAAAAAAAAAACTGACTTCAAAAGACGTTTTAATCAATGGATCTTGTCTCGGAATAAAGCGCACCACGCCAACATTAACTTTCGGAGATGGAACAAAGCATCGTCCTATTATATTAATATATAATCATTAAATTTGAAAATAACTGATAATCCAAAAACAAAGAGCAAGAGAAATAAAGCAATATTTAGATTACTTTAATCTTGTTAAATCTGATAGTGATGGTACTATCTGCAAAATTAAATACCTGGTATTTGAAAAAGCAATTTAGGTTCGGTTATGAATGCAGACATAATTGAAATTCTGGCTCGAAATGGAGAATCAACTGGAGCACAAAGACGTTCTGCTACCTCCATCTGAAACGTTAGCAATAATGGGACGCGTCCAAATGACCATGGTCCTTGACGATACAGCATTTCACGAAGGAACCTACAAAAAAAAGGAATGACTGATGAAAAAGGAAAATCAAATGAGTCTTGAGCTAACTAATTTTTCCGACCCTCAGTGTTTTATATCTTTATGACACGCAAAAATATCAACGATATTTCCCATGTTTTACAAGTAAAGATAGCAAGTGAAAATCGAACTTTATAATAAGTGGAGAAGCAATATTGAAGGGTAGATTGCCAATGATATGAGCCTTTGGAAGCCTATCCTCCTCCCATGCAACACGTTCAACACCAGCAGATGACCAAATTTGTTCAATATTTTTTTTTAAAATATCATCTCGATGAATAAACATACGTTCTTCGCTCGCTTCCTTCAGCACCTAACAATATCAATTGAACATAATTATAGATATACTTTTTTTCAAATTTACCAATTCCAAATACTTCTTCCATGTATTTATTATTCTATTCGTCTGCTTACTTACTTTTCTCTTTAATTTTCACAATCGTTTCGTTTCTAACTATTTTTTATATATGCATTCATCGTTTCTAACTATTTTTTATATATGCATTCAGTTATTCGAATCATTACCTAGGTATTTGTTCACTTTTGTCATGTTACTTTTTTGAACAATTCTGAAACTTCCAGGAAGCATCCAGCATAATTCATTACAAAACTTACTTCAAGTGGTGGAATAAAACGATGGTCGACTTCGATGACATCAAGTCGTTGACAATTCGTTTCCAGAATAGCACGAGTGATCGATCCTGGGCCAGGTCCAACTTCGATTACATGATCGCCTTGCTTCACTTCTGCTTGTCTTACTATCTGTAGCAATAAACGAAACGAAGATTGAAGCAAAAAAAAAAAAAAAAGAAAAAAAAAAAAACTACAAAATATCATTATAGCAATTCTATCATTCTGTTAATCGCTCATATTGATTTATCTTCTTGCTTCCATAAAATTAATTGACCAAACGGATATTTTATAATTCATACTTTCATAGCATATGACACCTTTTTTTTTTACTGAAAAAACTAAGTCTAATATTCATTTCTTAGCTTGATGTACTGCATAATGCATGCTCTAGAAAGAAAATTCTTTTTTTCTTTTATTTTGCATCCTAATAAAGACTGAAATAATCAGCCAAGAATCCATCTACTACAAGTCTTTTTTTTCCATGAAAATGAAATGAAAATATCCCTAATATAAATATTTTTTTTAATCTCACTTCTTACTCTGATAAAATAATAGAAACTTTACGATTCCTCAATACCAGTAGAAGAATATATTTAACCTTTCGCGTTAAATTCATATCCATAAGATAATTTTGCGAAAGGATTTTCTTGGCTTGCAATCGATATGCATATAAAAAATTCTTCAATGATGGTAAGGGTGGTAAACGTGAAAAGTTCGTCGCCATAACAAACTTTTAAATCGAAAATTTCAAGAAGTGAAATAAGCTGCGTCATTCGCTCAATTCATCTAATCTTATCTCATCAAACAAGCATCTAAAACAAAAAGAAATGAAGCTGATTCATTGATTATTCAACTTACTTCGAAATCTCTTCCACAATATTATTTTCAAGCTAATTAATTCGTGGGTAATACTAAGGTAAGAATGCCAAATCCAGCCAGAAGATTAAAACAAGCAAAACAGGATTTATACGTATTCCAGAGAAGTTCCACGGATCAGACTGTTAATCATTCCTAGATTATTTTCTCATATTATTATCTATATTCAGCAATACCCTCTCTTTCTTTGAAATATTTATGATTACCAAATAAAAACAATTTCTGAAAAAAAATAAATAAATAAAACCAACAAATAGCGAGGTTTTTTTTTACAGAACCACTATTCCTCATCGATCCATATCAATTCTTGCCGTTCTTTAAATTATTAATTTTCAGAATTTTAGCATTTGTTTCCATTAAAAAAAAAAAAAGAAAGAAAAAATGGAACACTTGGAAATCTCCTTAATGCCAACAGTGGTACCTAAACCACAAGTGATTCATAACACACATGGCTGTTCCACTGGATATATAATCTCCCAATTCAAAACTTTGTCAAATAGAAAAAAAAGTATGAATCCGTTTCGAACTTCGTAATGATAAATAAAATTATGCCGAACTTTTATTGATTAAAATACTAAGCAAGCAATTATTAAATTGCACTTTTTTCAAGGTCATTCAGTACCGGTATATACTGCATTTTTAAAGCAGAATATTGCAAGCTTATTATTTCATCATCAAAAACAAAAAACATGCCACACATCACAGTAGTATATAATACATGATTTAATATATAATTATACGGTATTAATAAACGATTTGGTACCATATCATTAAAGGTAATTAATAATGACTGAAGACTGCAAAATATAAATGAATGAATAAAAACCAATAAAGGATGAACTCAATTTAATCATTGATGTGTCTAATTAAAAACATTCAATGTATAGCCGCTTTTTTAATTTTGTCCCTTCAAAGACATAACTTCGCTTAACTCTTCTTTAATGGCCACCAGAAAATCATTGTAGGCTCGTTCGAAGTCATCATTTATTATCACAAAATCGAATAAATTCGGCTCGGCATCCACTAAAATCAAAAAAAAAAAAAAAGAAAAATTCAGGTGAAATAGTGCTATATCAATTAACTGTTCGGAATTTGACAAGAGAAATATCTACTACCAGATTAATCTATAAAATTTTGAAACAAGGAAATAAACTAATATGAACCAGCGTTTAAATCTTCTTCTGCATGTTTCATTCGTTTCTTCAGCGATTCTTCGGTCTCTGTCTTGCGAGCACGCAAGCGCTGTTCCTGAAATTATTAAATAGAATTAACATCAGAATTTCTTTAGAGGAGTAGAGATGGATTTCTCATGTTAAATTCCTTATTTTTAAGATTATCGCTAACATTCTACGGCAAAACCAAACACATTCGTAGGATTTGATACTTAAAAACCAGCAAATCTAATATATTAACTCAACTCCAACCCGTACCTCTCTACAGAAATTTCTAAATACAGATCAAAAAAAAAAAAAAAAAAAAAAGAGTATTCTAAATATTTTTTTTCCCATTTTTTTCTTCAAAGATTCAAATCATAAGAAATTCAGTAAATAAGTAACCAATATTTTCAGAGTTGGTGCTCTGATTAGAATATATTTCGCATCCAGTCCACATCTGTGTATACTACGAACGCCTTGGAGTTCTACATCTAAGATGCATATACATCCTGCTTTTGACACATCTTCCAATGCTTTCTTCCTAAAACATTCATTTTTCCTTTTTTTTTTCTGAATAGTATCAATTCAGATCTTACAATAGTATAACCAGATAGCTATTCCAAGCACACTGCAGGCTATATTCAACAATTTAAATGATATCAATTTAATAAGAACAATAAAAAAGAATTTAAAAAAAAAAAGAAAAAAAAAATTATAACGTACGATGTTCCGTACATATTACCACCAAAAGTTGCATGTTCCAAGAATTCATTATTTTCGATCATTTCCTTAAACTTTTTTTCCGTAACAAACCAATAATTTTTTCCATCTATCTCTCCAGGCCGTGATTTCCGTGTTGTGTCTAAAATACTTTTTTTTTTTCACATTAATATGCATAGCATAAATAAAAATCTAAAAAAAAATTTCCTTTTAGATCTTTCACTGGGAATTTTTCTATCATGAAACTATGCTATTTATCATTGACTTAAACATACGTAAAATAAGCCACTTAAGATTACTTACGTGAAACGGCAAATGCAAAAGCATTTGGATATGTCTCCATTGCTTTCGCGATCACAGTACTTTTGCCTCCACCTGATGGACCTGATATTACGATTGGCTTCATCTTATGCAACAATCAATTCTAAATTTAAAAACGAAATATATTAGGAAAATTGTCATATCAAATAACATTTCTTATATTGCTCGAACAGAAGAGAAAACTTTAGATGATAAATGAGTCAGTGTGTTATTCGTCAGTTGATCTGAATGTGATTAATAGTATGCCATCATAGAAATCCAAGATTTTAGACTTTATCATCAATTTATCAACTGCAGAATTAAACGTTAATGTATGCAAAGGAAGTATTAAAAGCTTTTCCATATTCGTCGGAATAATTTCTAAATGTAAACAAATATTAATCAAGCTAATTCATGCAAGAAGTTCATTGATGTCTTATTTTTCGAAATGTTATAAACCAATTCAATCGTTTTAATTACACGAAAAATTCAAAAATATAAAAATCTTTAGAAAAATAAAAAAATTCATCCATTAAATAAGCGAGATATTATGAGAATGCTTTTAATGCTTGTTTTTTTGTACTAGAAATTTATATTAAAATTAATTACACTTTTCTTACTTTAAATACTAACGGATAATTTTTAATTAAACTTTTTCTTAATTAAAAAATCTTTTTTTAATTTTTCCATCTGAAAAATTTTATTGGGAATTTTTTAAATCAAATATTTATATTTAATTGTAAGCAAAAAAGAATAATTTTAACTGTTTGTTATCAAATAAAAATATTTCGTTTGCTATCAAATAAAATATAATAAAATATCGTTTGCTGTCAAATAAAAATATTTCTAATATAAAAATAAAACCTTGCCTAGAAATAATCAATCTTTAGGAAATTCGACACATTTATATAGCTAAAGAAAACATGATAGATGCAATAGATACCTATCGTAAAGTAGATAAATTGGTTGACGTGAAGACACACTCCCGTAAAATGACGTACGTGGATGTTCTTTGTCGGCCATTTAAACGATATCTTCATCGCTAAGATAGAAATGGTAGTGATTATTTACAGCTATGAAGAAGAGAAAATTCATAACCATAATGAACAAATCTAGATTATGACGATAATCAAACACAATACACGTGAAAAAACCACGCGACTCACGAAATTAGCGTAGGAAAAACACGTGCAGTCATGAGCGAGAAAAATGGGAGATTAGCATGAAGCAAGCTCTCTTTATTGAATTCATATTTTTTATTGCAGCTCAAAAACAGTTAAAGTATTTCTTATAAGTTTGATATTTTTTTTTCCAAAATTCATATTAAATAGAGGAGAAATATTTCAATCATTTCTTCAAATTTTTTCTGCAAGAAGTAATAATGCAAATTTTGCTAAAACTATCGATTTATATGAATTTTAAATTTTGAAAAGACTACTGCAACCTTTGAAAAATTACGGTAATAACAGTAAAAAGTTGCTGCAAAACAACCAGAAGAAGGGTACGGTGCATTCATATTTCAGATTATTCAATCAAACAATTTGCTTTTTGTTTTGTTGACAAAAAGAATTCCTGAAAATTTTCCCGAATTTTCTAAATTTGCAAATATATGTGAAAAAACTGTGAAAAAACTAAATTTCCAGTTAAATTTTTAACCTTCTTACCAATTAAATTGTTTTATTAATATGAGTAAAAATTTATCATCGAAATATTGTTTTAATTGTGTCACTCTATTAAGTAATATTATATTTATATACTCAATAACCTTGCTAATTATCGATGGAATGATGAGCATAATAATGAATTATTGATTTTTGCGAAGCATAAATGCTGTTTATCATTATTATTATAATTAGTTATAGCTAGAATGGGCAAATTGACAACAAAAATCCTTTCAATTAGAAAAATGACTTCATCGTTTGATAACTTATCAATAATAGTTCCAATTATGATAAGAAAATACTTATTGAGACAATTTTTTATAGCAATTGATAGCAATAAAAAATAATAGCTAGGATTATTAATAACAATTTATAATACTGTGATAAAAATTATAGTATCTGTAAATATTTTGTCAGTGATAATAGCAATGAAAAGATTCATTAATTGACAAATCAAAAAGATATTGATTAAGTCTATTTCCACGAGAATGATGTTATTAACAAAATAACGATAATTATAATTGTTAATAAAAATATTGATTAGAATTTATTTCATGCTAAAAACTTTTATCAAAATAATGATAGATCATTTCACAAAGACAATGTTAATAAAAGTAATGGTAATTATGATTATTAATGGAAGTATTTATTAGAATTTATCTCATACTAATAACTATTATAATGGTAATAGATATTTTCACAGATATAATAATAACAAATATAATTTAAAAAAAGATGCAAAAACTTGTATGAGTTATAAAATTAAAATTGAAATAATAAATCATTCAATCAATTTCGTCTTTTTTCCACTTTTTTTCCTCTCTTTTAATTAGTTATTTATTTTCTTGATTGCTTGTTTTTAGTTTTTTATTTCCTTCTGATGTTTGTTGGAAATGATGAATGGCGCAGCAATTTATTTTATCATTGTTTGCTTATCATTTTATCATGATAACCAGAATTTTTAATTAAGTGGTGAAATATTTAGAAATGAAAAGGAAATTTAACGACAAATAGCTGGCAAAATACTGGTTTACTTCCGCTGAATCTTTTCCTTCTTTTTTTTTTAAGAAATTATTACTCAGAAAAAAAAAGGAGAGAAAAAAGAAAAAAAGAGGGAGAAATTTTATTTCACTTTCATCTCTAATTTTTTGCGAAATTTACACCATTTCAAACGATAATTTTACACCAGTTAAAACGATCATTAAAAATTTTGCACCACTTCAACCATACATTATTTCCTTTACTTTTCTAGATTTTCTTTTACTTTCCTATATGTTTGATTATTTTAGTTAATATTTTACACATTTAAATATTATAATTTGTTGTTAATGAAATTAATTCTTGCTGATATTTTGCATATTTTTTTTAAAATATCGGTTAGAAATCAATTCCGACTAATATTTAAACATATGAATATTGCAATTTGTTGTCAGTAGAATCAATTCTGGCTGATATTGTGCCTTCAAATATATTATAATTCATTATTGATGAAATTAATTTTGGTTGATGGTTTTATTAAATAAATTAATTCTAAGGTTTTAAACAACTAAATTTTGTTGCTAATGAAATCAATTTCAATTGATATTCCACAATTTTTTCTTGAAAATATCGGCGGAAATTAATTCCGGCTTATATTTTGTATATTTATACAAATATTGTAATTTATTGTTAATGAAATTAATTCCGATGTTAATAAAATATGTTTAATTTGAAATGATCATGTTTTATAAGTTAATAAGAATCAGTCACTTGGAAATTAAATTAAATAATGACCACTTCTTCATTCTAAATACAGTATGCATTTATAATTTCAAAAATAACTATTTTAATTCTTCAGACAGAAATAGATTAGATTAGTTAGTGGTGCAAAAAAATCAAATTTCTAGTCATTATTCAACTGCTACAAATTAATACTTTTTTCTTTCCCTTCCGTTTTTCTTTTTTTTTTTTTTTTCAAATTTACTAATATTTTATTCGATCATTTACGGATAATTTAAATTTCACAATATTTACTGAAAATTTAAGATACTAGTAGAAATGTTTTAAAGGATCTAATAATTTCTTACTTCAATATAATATGTTCCAATCACGTATTAAAAATGCAATTCTTATTATTCAGAATTGATCTGTAAATAGTAAAATTAGTAAAATCGCTTAAATAACAATAATTAAACCGGCAAAAAAATTTTGAAAAAAGGAACAAGTTTTTTAATCATATTTTTTCAGAAGGAAAACTTAAAAAAAAAAGTTAACGATATTGATTTGCTTTCAAACTGGTGACGTACAGGAATTTTAAATCTGTTCCAATTTTTTCTTGCAGAAAAAAAAAACATTTCATTAAGATTATTTCCGCATTCCATGCTAAGAAAAGAAGATATCATCAATTTAATAATAGTTTCATTACTTTACAAAATTTAATTCATAATTTGATATAAAATATCAACTATTCAACATTCATACATCAATACAATAACTTTGCATAATATTTTATTTGCTGCTGATGGTATCTTATTTATGATTATTGGAATATAAATCTTTACATAATCATGATAATTTTCTACTCTATTATTCTCTTACTGATAGCATTTAAGAATATTGCTTCAGTCATAAGCGAAACTAAAAGGTTAGTTAATTATGCATTATCATAATAATAATTACAATCGTAATTCATTATCATTACAAATAAATGGCTGCACATTATGAATATTACATTCATTTATAATCTTATCTTTTAATAATATTATATTATCAAGTCAAAATGACATATTATTAATGGTTGTTGACGATTTATATCACAGTAATCATTGTTGCAAAGGAAACTATTTGTTGTAGGAAAGTTTTATTGATGGACTGGATGTGGACAATACACTGAAATTCAAATATAATAAAAGGCTAATACACTAGTATCGAAGTAGGGAAATAATAGTATTAGAGAAAGTATAAAACAATAAAGGAAAAGTAGCAAGGTAAATCAAATTGAAGGATTTCATGAATCCAGAGGATACTTTATGGCCGATGACATACTATTTATAGTGAAGATATAAGCATGATTAGTAGACCGGAAGATTTCCATATGAATGAGTCTACGATTTTTTATTATTAAAATTAAGCTTGGTAAATACAAACAAAGATAGCTATGTGAACAAAGAAAATATTTTGCATTTTACAACACATCTGGATTGGGTCTGCAGATATTTGCTAATTTTTAACAATGTAAGACGGAGAGATTTACATGTTTTACAACCCTTTAAACAATCTAAATGAGTTCTGTTAGCAGATTGAAGATGAGGAGATAAAGATCATTGTGCTAAGATATGGATAAGTGATTTATTTTACTGAGGAATAAGTTTCTACTGTACAACAACTCAGATTATTCCATCATATTTATATCACAAAATATTTCGATTTTGCTAATTATAGTATGAAAAAATTGAAAAAAAAAATAAAATTGAAAAATATTTTTCAAAACTTTAAATCGATTCAGAGTTTAGTTTATTTATTCACAAATAACTCATTTTTTAGGACTTATTCTATTCTGCGAATTATTCCTGAAAATGTTGAGCAATTAGAATTTTTGTCTACATTGTATCTTACTGATGATGAAATGGTATAATCTTTGTTTTCATTTGATAACTTAAATAATGGAAAACTAGTCGATCTTAGTTAAGTAAAGAATGAATACAAAGAAAAAAAAATAGATCAGAAATAAAATATTTAAAATTTTGTCACATTTACAGCAAGCAATATAACATAAAATGAAATGAATTAATCCAATTTTTTCACCATATCTATTTGAAAACATGCAACAATTTCAAATTCAGATTTAATCAAAAAATGTAAAAATAATTATCATTTTGCCTTTAATTAAATTTTAGGTAGATTTCTGGAAGCCACCAACAAGAATTAATGAAACTGTCGATATCATGGTTAATCCAGGAACAATGGATGAACTTAATCACTTGTTGGGAATGAAATCAATTTCCTATCACATTGAAGTGGATGATTTTGAAAAGTAAGCTATCAAAGAGTAATTTTTATCACAGTGATAAGCTTTAAATTTTATTAATATTTTTTGGCTAAACTACTTAGTCTAATTAGTTCCAATTCATCTAATTTTCTTTTTCATCGATCTATTATATTCAAAAGTATTAATTATAATTTATTACTATCCTCTTATTAGTTTTTTTTCGCAACTTAATATTTTTTATAACAAATTTATTGATTTATTTAATTTTTTTTTCGTTTGAATCTAATAATTTTGATTTCATTCATCTCTTTTTTCGAATTTTAGTAATTTATTAAATTGCTGTTCCATTAATACGATCGAATTTCGATGCAGATAATACAATTTCCTTTTTTGAACTATATTTTTCTGGAAATTATTGAATGAATGATGAATTTGATACAAATTGCAATTTTTTTTTATTTTTAATATTAATAACAAATGAGTAAATATATGACAAAATAAAAAATTAATTGCAGTTTTGCATATTAATTAGACTTTCATTTCAAATTTTAATTTTTAATTGGTATCAAAAAATAACAACAAAATACTAATAGTAATTATTTAGATATTTACAAAGTAAACAAGAAATGTTACCAAGGAGGAATAAGTCATTTCATAAGGACAGGCGACTTTGGGATGATAATATCAAAAATTCAAATATTTTCCTGGGTGAATATCACTCTTTTGATGATATTATTAGTTGGTTGAAAAATCTAGAGAAGCAAAATCCTGACATTGTAACAGTTATTAGTATTGGTACTACATACGAAGGAAGGAAAATTTATGGAGTTAAGGTATGATTTGATTCGAAAGCGTTAAAATTAAATTATTACTTTACATAATATTAATTTCTTACTAAACTCCAAAATTCCTAAAATTAATTTTTACTATTGTTAATTTGTGTATTTGGCAGTATTTGTTACTTATGTCATATAGAAAATGAATTCTAACAATATCTATTATTTATTTATTTACTGGCTGGATCTAGCTAGTCTATATAAATAGAAATGTCATTGTTCGTTTGTTCAGAAATTTTCAACCTCCGAAAGTTCTTGAAAATACGTCTTATTTATATTAATTCAAAATCTTAGATATCGTAAGGTCACCACCTATTGCTTTGAAATTTTGATATAACGTTGCATTCAAATAATCGCATGTTTTTATACACGCGTTGCTGTGGCTCAGTCTGGTTAAGTGGAATAAAAAAGAAGGAGAAAGCCTATGTTTCTAGCTTGAGGAAAAAAACTGATACTTTGTTATTTTTGATTTGTAGTTCGGTTGGATTGGAGATTGATTCATGCTATTATGATTCAGCCAGGTCAGCAGTAGATATAAGGAGTTTTTTATGTCTTGTGTGACAGAGATGAATGCTGTTCAGAAAGATTATATTAATTAATGAAGAGTGATCCTTCGTAACAAAAAATTATCAGAAAACATCCAGGCAAATTGATCACTGGGTTATTCTTTCCTTCGTCACTGACAGTGAAGAATACTATTCCAGTAAACTGTTTTTTGCTTTATTGCTATTGTGTCGCTTTGAACTGTCGAACCGGAATTTTTGGAACTCCGAATTTTTGCTATTGTTGCGTCGATTTTTGCCGTTTATCTGCGATTGGAGCATTTTGGTTAGAAACATTTTTGTCGTCATTTTGAAACTGACTTCACCTTTAGAAATACTAATTGATTTAAACACGACTCCATGTTCAGCAATCACGCAATTATAATCCTCTGCATTCCGGTACAATCTAGCGGATGAGCATAGTTGAGCTCGCATTGTAGGGGAAGGAGGAGTTTTGATTGATTCGTGATTTGGAATTCTAGAGTCGTTGGATTGGAGATCTTTTTGCTGCTTTAACTTGACTAGGTCAACAATAGCCTTTATTAGGTTTACAGGGAATTAGAAACAATATTGCAACTTACAACTACAAATAATGAGAAAAAAACAATATGCGAGTAATATAAATAATACTAATAGTGGTCCTTTGATGAATGGTTGCTTGTATTTCGTTGAGATTGCTTGATATTTGCTGAGAACGTTTTGCCACTAATGCTGATGTAGGAGAGCCTGTCGCTGATGTAGTTCCCTTATTGCTGATGAACTAACGATGTGACACCTGTATACACTAAGTCCACCACCAGCTTTGATGTACTGATTATATGAATACTGAAGAGACTGCTGCCGCCGCTGCTGGTGATATATTCAAGCAGTGATGCTGCTGCCGCGAAAGTTCCCCTTTTATACGGTCATCCTTGAGAGGGCGGAGGTTCATACATTAGTCACACAAAAAAGACTGGTATAGATAAAGACTAAAGAATAAGAGATAAGCAATGTTTAAAACACTTAAACAAGGAACAAAAGTTTGGTCCCTACATTATTCGACAATTGCCATGATTGCAACCATTCGCAATCCTTAAGACAAAGAACATGATATTAATCCTAATGACACTTCATACATATTTCACAATCACTTACAATCCTTAGATAAGGAGCATAATATTAATCTTCATAAAATTCCAGACATTAGCATGTTTTACAATTATTTAAGCATTTTTACACCCATTTATAATATGTTTTACAGCCATTTAAAATTCCTAAACAAAACACATGAGCATTACCAGCAGATTAGATGGTGAGAAACAAAAAACATTTGGATTATGTCGACATTTCGATTTAACGACACGCAAGTTCTCATCGGCACTATGACTGAAGTATGTCTTAATTGCAAGGCTCTGAAATTTAATGAGAAACGAAAGGAATGTGTTGCGCCGTCAGAAAAATTAAACAACCTCAACTTGAAGAATCACCAATGCCACTAAAAACTTTGCTTGCCGGTTATACCACCAAATCAAAGCGTTTCTCATCTAAAATCAGAAAATACGACTCATGCTTCCAAATGACGTCGTTCGGTGCAGAAATCGTAACAACACAATTCATGCTAACTTCCAAAGTGGAAGGATGAATTTATCATAAAGCATGAAGAAATCACATTTTGAAATGCCATCAGTTGTTTCACCAGTATATCATAGATATATTGATATGTATGCAAAAATCGAAATAGAACGCTTGATATTCATCCATTTGAATCAGACTAATCTTCGCTCTGAACAATACATTCATTTGCGGAATGCAGTTGTAAATGACGGTAATACAACTAAAATTAGAAAACTAACGATTTTGCATCATATGCATGAGTACATTCAAAATGCAATCGCATATGTTCGCCAATACGGTCGTCCATTAATTATTCATATGCAATCCAGATCTATTACATTCACATGCAATCCAACTTGAGGTGATAAATCTCTTCTAAAATCTTTTATTTCCTAGGCAGTCGCCGATGGATAGGCATGACATCACAGTACGTGTTTTCAAACAAAAGATGAAGTCGCTGATATTGATTTCATGGTAAAACATGAATTATTTTGGTCTGTGCGCTACTGGATGTACTCAGTGGATTGGCAAAAGAGAGGATTGTCACATGCATATATACTTATCTGGCTTGATGACAATTTACTTCAAACGTAGTCGACGATGTAATAGGTGCTGAATACCGGATGCCGATGTCGATAAGGATTTGTATGAAATTGTGACGAAAAATTTGATACATGGACCTTGCGGTACACTGAATCCAAAATCACCATGCATGCACATACGGAAAATGCTGTAAGCGATATCCTCAAGCATTAATATCCAATACAGTTACAAGATGGATATCCTTTAAACAGAAGATCAGCAGAAGATGGCGATAAATTAGCAACCATAAAAATGTGAAATGGTGACATCGAAGTAGATAACCAGTGGGATGTTCTATATTCGCCTTTGCTATTAAAAGCATACAAAACGCATAAACGTTGGAATACTGTAACTCCGTTAAATCGATCAAATATATTTGTAAGTACATGAATTGAGGCAGCGAAATGGCAGTTTTTGGCTTGCAGGAGGAAGTGATAGGAATGCGGTATTACATATCGATGAAAGCACACAATATTAGCTGAAATAAGCAGCAATGGAGCTGTATGGTGAATTTTTTCTTTACTCATACATGAACGAAATCCAGCTGTTGTTCACTTAGCTCTGCGTCTAGAATATGGACAACCCGTTTATTTCACAGCTGCAAATGAGCAACAAATAGCTCTGAATCTACCGGCCACAACATTAACTGCTTTCTTCAGATTGTGTCAAAACGACCCATTTGCGAAAACATTGCCATATTCGGAAGTGCTTACGTATTACGCATGGAATGCGAGTAGAAAATCATTTGAATAACGCGAACGAGGAGAACCAGCTGATGGACAACCAGTCATATTCAAACGAACTACGATAGGCAGCTTCGACACTGCTGTGGAAGCAGATGAAGCGGTTAATTATCGAACAGAATTTTTGAATTTATTCGATCTGCCAGAGATGCCACCCACGTACTGCAATTGAAAATCGGCGTGCTAATTATCATGTTGCGAAATAACAACCAGCCAAAACTTTGCAACGGCATGCGACCTGCAGTAAAAAAATTAATGAGCAATGTTGTAAAAGCAACAATCTTGACAGGACCTTTCAAAGATGAGGTTGTCCTTATTCCTCACATTCCTATTATTCCAACGGATATGCTATTTCAATTTTGAGAGATTGAAATTCCCAATTCGCTTGGCGTTTGCATTCACCATTAACAAAGCTCAGGGTCAATCTTTAGAATTGTGCGATTTAGATCTAGAGAGGGATTGCTTTTCACATGAGCAATTACATGTTGCATGTTCTAGAGTTGACAAACCAGACAATCTCTATATCTACACAGAATAACAAAAATATTGTGTATCCACAAGTACTGTGAAATAAATTGCTTGAACGAAACATTCCATTATACACTATCAAGATCTCGACAATTTCTGCGACGCAAGTACATTCCCCAAAAATTGGAAAATAAACGAATTAATCTTTCACAAAGCAAAAAACGAACGAAAAGCTTAAATTATTCGCTCCATTCATTTAAAAACACTAGTTTGTTCGAATGCAACGCGATAGGAAAATTTCAAATTAATCGATGAAGTACTTGAAACGTTGCAGGAAGTAGCCGCAGTTAATGAAAAAAGTAGGCGTGGTGAATAAATTCTATCCGTTCATAAAGGCGCGGTGCAGGGTGAAGTCAAAAATTCAACCCCCTCATTTTCTTTTAATTGTCACGGACATGACACGTGGAAAAAAGTAAGTATGTCTATACAAAAAAGAAGGCCTTTCGAATACAAGATTGTATCTAAATTTGATACCAATCGATGGAGAACTGCGAAGTATCGTCCGGGGTAATAGGGGACATTTACATTTTTATTTATATAGATTATTTTTTGGTTTTTAAGATTATTGATTATATTATTTAGAGTAACAATTTTTGTTTGCATAAATTGACTAATGCTTGGCTTGGCTTATTCTATTTAGCGCAAAAAAAAAAAAATAGAAATGTAATTTATGGAATGAAATTTGAATTTGTAAAATATAATTCAAATTTTTATAATTTTCTAGCTTGGCACCAAAAATTCCAGCTCAAAACCAGTAGCTTGGATTGATGCCGGTATTCATGCGAGAGAATGGGCATCTATTCATACCGCATTATATTTTATTAAACAAGTATGTATTTTTTTCATATCTTACTTTTATCGAATGCCTGAATCACTGTATACTTAAACAGTACCGCATATTACCTATAAATTACCTTACATTACTACATGGATTTTTCGAACTGAATAACTTATCTGCTTGCATTGACATTATTCTTATGATTTGTACAGAAATTGTTTTCTTATTTGCTCAGTACGTCAATTTAATATGAAATAATTGACTTATCAAAAATGATATTGATTATTATTATTGCATACTAACCATATACAATAATTTTTTCGTTTCATAATAGTTCGAGGAATTTGAAAAATTTCGAAAAAAAAAGATCTCAAAAAAATATGTGAATGATGATAGTTAAGTCTGAAATAAAGCAAAAATGATTTGCAGCAAATTTAAAGTTTTATGCAAATCAATAAAATAGCAGTTTCATTGTCAAAAATTTTTCAGCTAATTACCGAATATTATTCGAATCCGAAAATTGAGCAGTATTTGAAATTGTTAGATATTTACATATTTCCATGTCTGAATCCAGATGGTTATGAATATACACGAACAAAACCATACCATCCATCCGTAAATTTGTTTCTCTCTATCAAAAAAAATTAAAATGATAATAAAAATTATTCCATATTCATTCTTTTTTTTTTTGCCAAAATGAATTGCGAATGAATGCAGTCATTTGATTTATGAAATTTAAAATTTGGTCGAATTTGATCAGTTTAATGTGATTTTTCACATTGCGTTGTTGGGAAAATTAGAATTTACATAATTAGTCAAACAATAATCATTCAATAATTATTCAGATAATTAGTTTGTTCTTTTCTTGCAAAATTTGATTAATTTATCTACAATTTTATAAACTTCTCAAAAATTTTTTCTAAGCCTACTTTTTAAACTAATAACTAAATTAAGAAAAAGCAGAAGATGAAGTTTAATAAATGAAATTAAAATTGAATTATTGTGAGAGAGAAAAAAACAGAAGAAATTGATTCTAATTTTAACGGTTATTTTAAAGATTCGATTGTGGCGTAAAAATCGGCGATCAACAAATTATTATAAGTGGAAAAATGGTAAAAAAGAATACTGCAAAGGAGTTGATTTAAATCGTAATTTTGATTTCCATTTTGCTGGTAATACTTTTGTAAAATCACATTTTTACATTTATAAAAGTAATTGTTTTCAATTAAAAAAATGGACACTGCAATATTGATTATTTTTTCATACTTAAAATTATGGTATGTTTATATATATATTGGTTTGTTTATTGAAGAAAAAGGTGTCGAGTACGAAGATTGCGAATTTAAAAATTTGGAGTTTAAAATTTTTGAATATAAAATTTACATGCGATTTGAAGAAAAATTTAGAGAAAATTAATTTACGATTAATAACAAAATATATAAAAGAAAATTCAAAAAAGATAAAATTGTGCTTGAATCATAAATATATGAAAAATAATTGATCGAAAATTTTGCTAGTATTCAAATCGGATATTTCATTTTTGTAAAAAACTTGAGAGCATTGCAAATTTTGTTTCAACTTATCAATAAAATGCAATGTGAAAGTATTTTCGCTTTAGTTTCGAAAATGTAGCAAAAAAAAAAAAAAAAAATAAAAGTTGCCCGAAAAAATTTAGTATTTTTTTAAAATTTAATTTCTTTTGAGAAAAAAAGATATCATATTAAAATTATTGAAATTCGTATGAAATATTGTAGCATTATATTAAAATCTATTAAAACTCTTGTCTAGCAAAGTTTAATGAATTATCAACATTTGTTGAAAAAAAACTAAAATACTTGGAAATAAAAAAATTGCTGAATTTTTCAGCCAAATACCGTATTTATATTGTCCAAATTTTTTAAATCATTTCTTACTTTTAATATCATTTTTGACCGATTCATTCCATTTTTCCTTATTTTAAATATGATTTTTGACAATTGTTTTTCTTTTTTATAGCTATATAATTTCCTACTAAATTTCCAAAATTATTTGCACTGTAATAAAACAATGCTGGAATAAATAAATTTATAATTAATAATAGTTTATTTCAGCATTCTGAAATTCCGCCGCAGTAAATGTTTAGGAAATATAAAACTTTAGAAAAATTTCATTTTTTCTTTTTTACCTTTAAACTTTTAAACGATAATTTATTTATCTGACTTTCGTTATCTCATTTTCAGAAGTTGGTTCTAGTTCTTCACCATGTTCGCATATTTATCATGGTAGAAAAGCGTTCAGTGAACCAGAAACACAGCTAATCTTTTTAATTTTTCAAAATTTTAAAATTTTTATTTCGGTTATAAAATCTATAAATTGTTGAACCCTACTGAAGGAAGTTTTTGTTATTTATTATGCTTTAGAAAATTTTTAGCATTGAATTTACGCATATTTCTACGAAACAGATATGTAAAATTAGTAAGAATTAAGGATACAATATTTTAAAATTAGCATTCTATTACAATATTTGGAATATTTGTAAAAAGTTACAAAGGAGAAAATTATTTTTAAAAATTTCTCGGTTTTTTTTTTCATAAAATAGATTGAATTATGAGATAATATTGAAATTTATAATATTTTATTGCTTTTATTATGTAAAATTTTGATTCAAAATAACTAAAAAATTTTTATAGAGCCATACGTAATGCCATATTAACGTTACGTAAACGGATGAAAGCATATATGACATTACATACTTATTCGCAACTATGGATTTATCCATTTTCAAATACGCGACGATCATATTCATCTGATATTGATGATTTAGTAAGTATTTAAATATTAAATTAAGATTTTCAATTGAAAATGACATGTGGAAATGAATTGACAATAAATTTCAGAAAGCAGTTGCAAAAAAAGCTGTGGAATCAGTCAAAAAATTATACGGGACAAAATATGAATATGGTACTGGACCTGAAGTTATATGTAAATTTTTGTTTAAAAAAAAAGAAAAAAAAACTGACAATATCAAAACCTTTGCAATTTAAAATTTAGAATAAAAGAAATATGAATTTAAAATAAAAAGAAAAGTGATAAACAAATGAATATGCAAAATATAAATAAAATGATTAATAAACGTATACTGTAAATAAATAATCGAAAGTGTATTGTAAAAACTATAGACGAAAGAATTAGTAAGGAAATAATATTGTAAAGTTTCAATGAAAAATTTGAAATAAATAAAATATTATCAAATGCAAAAAAGATTGATATGAATGTGCAGATGCTGTTGATAAGTTATTAATTAGACTAATTCTTTCATTTAAGGAGAAAATTAAAATTGTAAAATTGATTGAACTTTGATTTTTAGTTTTTTGCAGATGCATTTTCTGGTGGATCATCTGATTGGGTCAAAGCAACAGCAAATGTTAAATATTCATATACAATTGAATTACGTCCTTCAAGATCGTGTCTGTTTTATAATTGCATTCTTTTTGTAAATTCTTATAGAATAAAAACAAAAAATGAATTAAAAAATAAGATTTAATTTAGAGAATTAAGGACAAAAATTACTGCATTTAAAGCACTTTTTTTTTAATGAATTTATGATTCAAAATCGATGTGATTTAAATTTTTATTAAACTTATAGAAATTAATTTTAAGAAAAGTGGATTAAATTTAACTTGTAGCATTGGACGGTTTTATTTTGAATGAACGAGAACTTATACCACTTGGTAGAGAAACATATGAAGGCATCAAAGTGGTTATTGATAAAGTAATTGCGGAAGCTAAGGAAAAGCATGGTAAGCTTATTTATAATAATAGATGGAATATTCGAAATAATGTCACTTTAATATTTAAACAATATTATTCTATTATTAAAAAAAATAAATTTAGTTAAGAGAAGCTAAATGAATGTAATCGATAAATAATCAGATATTAATTAAAAAATAATATAGAATAATGCATATTATACAAGTAAATCAAAAGAGACGCATGTTTATCCAATATTTAAATGATGAAAAAATAAGTTTGCCTAATAGGGAGATAAGAAATGTAATCGATAAATGATCAAACATTAAAAAAAATAGGAATAAATCAGAAAATTCATCTAATATTTAAATGATTAGAAAATAAATTTAACTAAGAGAAGCTAGATGAATGAAATCAATAAATGATTAAATATTAAATGAGGAAATATGCATATTATGCAATATTAATTTTTTTTTTGGAGCAAATTAAAAGATATGAAGAACAAAAAAAAAAAAAGATAAGAGCTAAGATTTGAATTTGAAATAGAAAAATACTGAATACTTGAATATTTCTGTTAATCACTTAAAGATTTTTGCTTGTTAAAACCTTAAGATACTAAATTGAGAAAAAAATTAAAATATTTTTAAGAAATAGCAACAATATCTAAAGATCAAATTATGTCGTGTGTAAATTGATAAAAGTGAGGATTCTATAATATCCAAAAATTCAAAAACAATTATGGAAATACAATGCAAGTAAATATGCCTATCTTGTTAAAATTTGTTTAAAAAGTAAAGGAATAAATGAACTCTTTAAAACATTGTTAAATGATAAGATGTCATATCATATTTTACTAGTATCTTGCAATTATATAATAATTTTTAGAAATTCATGATATCAATTCAAAATTTTGCAGGAATGTAACGATTATTCAGCCAGTAACATGATTTGCTCTACAAACAACGATTATTTTAATATATGATAGACTTTTGAGATTATTGTTTTAATTAACTATGAATCGGAATGATTAATAATAATTATTTCATATCATTTCATTATCTATTCAGTCTATGTATGGAATTTCCTTTTTTTTGCATTAAAAGTTACGGAAAAATGATTATTGTAATTATTGTACCAGTAATTATCTATTGTGATTACTATATCAGCAATGCCTTTTTAATTTATATCGGTGTTTACGAAGTCCATGCAATAATTAGCACAAATTTCAGCAATTGAAATAGATTCATTTCCACTATTTGCCATCAGTCGAAATTTTTATAAATAAAATATATTGTGTTCATTTGGAATACTGTATTTTGGTGATTACTACGAACAAAAGTTACCATATGTCCTCAGTTTGCTAAATTTTATTTGAATATGCTGCAATTTTACTAGCTTTTTAAGACAAATATTATATTTAAATTTAAATAAGTTTCGAATGCACATTATATTCTTTAGACTAAACAAACTGTCAGTTTTCATCAAATAACAATTCGATAAAACGTAGTTTTTGTAGTAATTTTGTACTAGAAAAATTCTAAAAGTTTCAAAAAAATTGATTTCTTTAATCTTCGTATAGTAGATCGCGGTCGTCCTTGTACCAGTCCATATCCCTTTGCTGGTGCGATCTCCTGGTTCTTCCATGGCCAACCCACAACACATCTCCCTTCACTGTTTTTAGTGAGCGTTTTCTGGAATGCTTCAAGGGCCTTTTCATCCTGATATTCCATTATTAAATCTTTAATTCCAATTGCTTCCAATTTCCATTTTTCTTCAATCTGATCCACTTGTATTTGTGATTCCTTTTTTGTTATATTTGCAACTGCTTTAAGTTTATGAGACTTGTTAATTTCCACTTCTGCATTATCTTGTCTCATCTTTCGTGTACCGCCTGTGATCATTCCTACTTCTGTTTCCATAATAATTTTTCCTGGTGAGTGTTTTATAGAATTAAGAATGACTAAATCTGCAATTCCTTCCACGCCTAATAATAAATCTGGCTTTCCCAACTTTCCGTTTTCAGGCTTCTCATTTTCATTATTTACCAAATATGGTATGCGTTCGAGTATTGAATCGACAATATCCTGGATGTTTTTCACGTTCCCATCTAACGTTTGAACTCCGAAGTTATCTTTCGGCTTTCACATTTCCTTTTACCCACCACTCTGTTATTAACATTCCCACATTTGGAGATGTCTGTCTTAATCTCAATTTATTTATTACTGATTGCGTAACATAGTTACAATCATTTCCTGTTTCAGAGAAAATTAAGACCTTTACTGTATTTATTGGTTCCTCTGGATTGATTAGCCTTATTTCTTTGCACATCACGTACGTTTTTCAGATGTCATCGTCCACAATTGTGGCTGTCACAGTCTTAGGGTATCCATTAATTCCCTCACCAATTTTATAATCCTTACTCTGCTTCATTTCGTACTGTTTCTTAGATTGAGTACTATTGTGTTCACTTTTGCAATAAAAACATTTTAATTTTCTCATTCAAGTCTGTTATGAGTGGCTCCTTTTCATACATAGTTCACAAAGTCCCAACTTCTTCAACTTTTCAAACCCTTCTTTCATAGTTGGATACAGATTTGTCATTCCTGTGGTTATTTCCGCAGAAAATGTACGGTAATCGATTTTTCTCACTCTTTTGTGTCAATCTGCTAGGACTTACTATTCTTTCTTTTGCTGTTGAGCAAACTGTTATACGTCTGATGTCATTCCCCCATTCCGAGTATTCTCTTCCATATGATCTTGCCCGCTGCATTTTTGTCCTATTTGTTAAACTTTTTATCGCAGGTTTCTTTTCAGAATCTTCTTCGATTTTCATTTTTTCTTTTAAACAATTGATGGTGTCTTTCATTGTCCATTCTGGGTTCCTATATTTCTTCTTTTTCAGGTTTTTAGCCATGTCTGGTGGTATTCTTTCTGTTATCATCACATTCAGCTGCGTTGTTTCTATATTCTTCTCTAATCCTTTTAGTTGAGATAATAATTTCAGAAGCTTCCTTATCCTTCGAAATGGTTCTTTGTTTGAGCATCGAACTCTTTTTAAACTTTTAAATAGTTCACTTATTCTTTGGTTTTTCTCGCCATATTGTTCATGCAAATTTTTTATAGACAGCGGATAATTTTCTTCATTTACCATGAGGTCGCTTATTCTTCTTTTGCTTCTCCCTTATTCGATTTAGTTCCATCAGCAACGGAGCTCTTTTACAATAAATCTTATTTCTTGTATCAAAGAACAGTTTTCGTCATACAAGTAATCTTAATATAATTTAACATCATTCCCCTATTCACTATTTTTTGCTGAACACAATAATTCTTTCCATTCAATCTCCAATTTATTCGTCTTGTAGATTATATCGTCTATCACTATTACTTGTTTCTCAATGCGAGATTTTTTGCCATTCCTTGCTTTTTTCGTGACTTAATCCTGCTGGTGGTTTTTTTTTTCTCCTAACTCTGCTGCTTGCTCAATAGTATTTTCCGCAGTGTTTGCAAGACACTGCAAATTCCTTCTTGTGAGATATGAAGGCGAACTTCCTTTCTTGTCTCCTGCCTACTCATATTTCTTTTCTCTTGATCACTTTCAAGTTTGTTATGAGTTGGTCTGAATAAGACTTACTTACTTCATCTTATCGTTCTTGACGTATCCTCAGGTTGCTTATATCGAATTTGGCTGGTTGGACCAAAATTGTCGCCGATCTTCTTAACCGTGACAATGAACAAGGGTTTTGTTTCTTATCGCTTTGTTATCGAAACTTCGCGGTACCTCAAATGTGGGTAATTAAACCTTTACTGCAAAAGATCAGACAACACGACAACTTATGCAACAATTATAAATCAATTATATCAATAAAACATTTTAAATAACGATTTATCAATATGAAAAAAGAGAATAACAAATAAGAGGATACTTCAAACATTCGAGACAAAACTCCAACCGTACTCTTTGGTAGCCTTTTTAAAATGATCCAAAAAGAAGCGTCTCCGTAGCATGAGAAAGTTTTTCCTTGTTAATGCATGAGAGAGCGCTTTTGTGGTATGATTTACAACAGCATGAAACAAAAGTTAAAGCTATTTGACAAAGCCACATAAAACAAAGTCATTTGATTTGAACAAAGAAATAAATTTTAAAAACCATTGAGGGTTACGAATTATTTCATTTAAAATAAAGAAATCATTTTTCTCTGATCTTCCTCGCTTATTTCAGCGACATGATCGATTACAACTTAAAATGGTTATATTGCAATACACACGAAAGAATGTTTTTCATAAAATGTAAAAAATCGTTCAGCAAATTAGCTCAGATTTTTCATATTATCGCTTCATTTAGTTTAGTTTGGACTTGAGAGATTATTCGACGGCATATTTCTGAACATTTAAGTTGATTCAACCACAGTAGTTGTTGTGGAGAAATAATACAGTCAGCCATATAGTGAATTTAATTTCCTTAATATGAAAATTATTTTAGTGTAAGTATAACTGATAGAATTAATGAAAAATATAGATTTAGATAAATATTTTTAGCATTTTTTGTGAATCTTAAATTTCAAGTGAATCAAACTTTGTGTGCTTCAATGATTTTTGTGTCTTATAATTTTGGGTAAACATATCAAAACTTGAATGTCATTTAAAGATGAATGAATTGCTAATGAATCTCCAGCAATGATATAAAGTACTTATATTTTTTGCTATATAAATAATGGCAGTGATTAACTGTGGATTAGAATTAAAGACTTAAAGATATCCATAAATTTTTAAAAGAATTCAGGATTTTCTGCAAACTTTGTTGGTTTTTTTGGTTATAAAAAACCTTTTGTTCACTTTATTCATGATTTGAAATATTTTTTTCTTGATGCAATTTATATTCAAACGAGTTTGCAGAAATAAGTGTTTAAATCATAATTTTTCTCTTTTTTTTTCCAATTTTTCATTGCCTTATATTCATCTAAATTCAGAAATTTTATGACATTGTGAAAATATGCAGATGTTTTTGATACTCCCTAGTGATTCTGAATTTCAAACAAGTTGAATTTCGCATATTTTAATCTTTACCATAGTTAAGAAAAAAAAAAGTAATGAATCGATCAAAATAGTGAAGTATTAAACTTGACTATTTTAGAATTAAAATTTTAAAAAGTATTATCGAACAATTTTCGTATTAAATCACTTAATAATTTTGAACCTGCTTATAATTATAAGCAACATATATTATAAATTAACGAATTAAGATCAGCGAAATAATTTACGGAAATTTCATTAATGAGTTAGGATAATCTTAACAGTTTGACTCAAAAAATTCTTAAACTAAAGTTATGAATTATTCCAATAATCGATTCTTCACATTCATATATTATCATAAGTCCTAATAAATGGCTCACGATTTTTTTTTGAAAGATTTAAAAAGAAGATTTATATTTATTTTCAACTAAGTATGGAAAATGATAAATTTTAGGATTAAAAAAATACTTAAAGTGATGATACTGATTATAAATAAAACTTTTCAAATTATAATGATGACAAATATTAATGATAACAAACGATGACAATGATATGTGTTAGATATTTTTAGATAATGTTGATGATAGCGAATACAATAACATCATGTACAACGTTCTTTATTTGTGATTTGGATGTGATAATATTATTATGATGTATTTTACTTATGATCGGATACAGTAACGTTATGCATAATATATTGCTTACTTGTGATCGGATGCAATAACGTCATGTGTACTGTACTATTTCTGATCGAATGTAATAACATTATATATATATATATATACTATTTACTTGTAATTATATACAAGAACATTATATTTTTTATAAATGATCGTAAATGATAGCATTATATGTAATGCATAGAAATCAGATATACGGTAAACTTGTCACATTAAAATTTTTGTTTGCCTATTTTAAATCTTTTTATTAAAAATTTTAGCACAAATGACAGATATTAATTAGTGCTAACATTAGTACTGAAGATAATTATGAGTGATTCGGGAAGATTTACTTCCTTCACCAATTTTATTAATTAGTAACCAAATCTACTTGATAATAAGCTT
The DNA here is from genome assembly GCA_028564675.1 of Onchocerca lupi. Lineage (NCBI taxonomy): Eukaryota > Metazoa > Nematoda > Chromadorea > Rhabditida > Onchocercidae > Onchocerca > Onchocerca lupi. The sequence continues at coordinate 55,613 of JAOVVO010000461.1, forward strand.
AATTAAGACTATACTAAAATAGGACTTTGCAAATAATCGTTAAACTTTTAATTCATATTTAAATTAATTTATTAACCGAACCTAATAGCAGTTTGCAAAAGTAAAACCTGTCGCAAATCTGAAATTAAATTAAAAGAATAAATTTCATATTTTATCGATCTCGTGCATCCTTATATAAACATCTGGAGCCGACAAGGCTTATGCTCCATAAGTAAATTATCTAGCTCCAACAAGTTTGTGTATCCCCATATAACCATCTAGTGCCGTCAAAGGCTTGCGCATTTTTTTGTATGCTGAATGTAAACTCCTAGCTCCGGTGATCGCATTTAGGTGACTACATAAGTATCCACCAATCTCATCACTTATATCATTGTTACATTCTTCGCTTTAGATCGACTCGACGAAAACCAATATTTAGCAACCCATATTTTTATCATTTCAAGTTGTCACTTTGTTTTACTACCACCAGGATTTATGTGAACTTTACTTTACCATTTTTCTCTTTTTTCTATTGCATATTTGCTTTCATTACGCTTTCCTCTCTTAGTTCGCTCTCTAAATAGCTACTCGAATTTTTTTTGCTTCGCACCAATATCTCCCTCAAACCCTCTTTTTTCATTTCTTTTTACATTGATCGCGCTGCAACATTACTTATTTTGTTTAATACTAAAATAAAGTATTCATTTCACTTTTTTCTGCATTCGTCGTTTAATTACCCAAGTTTGAGAAACTTTAACAATGTCCTGACAAAAACCTTTTTTGTACCAAGAACAGAAAAAGTTATCCTTAAAATCGAAAGTGCACAACCAACGAAAGAGAAGATCGAAAGACTTCTCGAAGAAGTCAGACAAATGGACCTAATGCTACTGAACCAAATGGTGACTGGAGAAGAAACCCAGCAGCAGTACGAGGCCAGGAAAAGAACAATTCAAGAAAAAGTTATGCATTTCGAATTACACATTGCTACACTCGAAACTGCCAACATAGTACGGAAACAATGTGTCCAGAGCTCCGACTCCGATTACCACAAGAAAAACGGAAGAAGAAGAAAAACACGCTCAAATGGTCGATGATGAAAAAGGTATTCCAAATTGATTAATGAAGGCAAAGAAGCCAAAAAAAACGGAGATTCTGGTGTAATTTTGATGCAGCAATTCATCAGCAAAACATTCCAGATATCCAAAAACTCCACTAAATAATGACATGCCTGAGAAGAGAAGCATCGGAAGCTTAGGGGACATGAATAACCCCAGAAAATTAAATAACCTTAGAAAATTATTACGTGATAAGGAAAGTCCTTGATGAAAAGTCTGGACAATCCCATATGATTAAAAAATTGCCTTATAACGAGCTCCATTCGATCAAGAAAAATGATTGCGAGTGGAAGAAATAGTTGTACCGTCGAAAGAATACTTCGATAACTGAAGGCAATGGAAGAAAACATTGAAAAATCCAGTATCGAGATCATAATCGAAAATATATTACGGATCTGGATTCTGGAAAAAATTTGCCGGTAAAAAGTACAAGAACCACGGTCAGTAACCAAATTGAGATTATTCCTCGGAAAGTGGGTTCAGAGAAATGAAGAAGTGACAAGAAGCCAATTCATCAATATCGAGAAGCAAAAACAAGTCGAGATCACAATGGAACATGCTAGGAATGAAACATCTGCGTTAGCTAAAACCAGACCATCGAAAAATAGAGCAAGGGAGATTTCTAACTCAAAAAAGAGTGGAAAAAAAGAAGACCATGTTCCTTTTCCAAGTAGGATCATTGAGACAATGAATACAGATCTATCCCACACTCAAGCAGCGAATGGAATGATTAAGAGAAAGCAATGCTTGCATAAACTGTCTTCATTCAGGACGTGAAGAAAGCGACTGCAACAAATGAAGACATTCATGTTTCCACTGTGAAGATTTGCACAACACCGCTCTGTATCACATCAAATATAGGGATAGCATGCAAAGTAACAGATCGAAAAGAGAAAAAACGTCAACAAAGGCAGTCAACTCAATACTGAACCAAAAAATCTAGGAAATAGAGATGCTTTGCTCCTATGTTAAGAAGTCGAAACAGTAAATCTGGACATCCCTGCAGTTACGGAAAGAGCTGTAGTTTTATTCGATAGTGGTGTTCGAATAAGCGGCTCCAAGAAACTAGCAAATTGACTAGAACTAGATGAAATTGATTATGAGAAAATTTAGATTGCCTCATTTGGGATAGGAACTCAAAAACATCAGTTGCCATCAAAGCAAGCATAGGGATAAAAATTACGGATAACGAAATTTTCCCCTTGACAGTTGCGATTGTTACTTACCTAAGCCAGCTACAGATTATTCTTGTGAACCAATACAACGTGGCATTTATATCAACTTAACTGCCACTACAAGAAATACGGGATATTGGCAGAAACCAGGTATAATTATCGGAGTTGATTATTTCTACAAATTCATTTAGTTCAATAAAACGCAACGAGTTCAGGATTCTCTTTAGTCTACTCAATAATCGGTCCAATGGTAGCCGGAAGCGGCTACACAAACTAATTCCGAGAGAGCGATTATAAAAAGCTTTTTGACTCAATCTAATCGTGTATGCAGGATGGAACAACATGCAAACAGAGAATAGCAGCAATCAGAGCGAAAACAAGAACATGATTACGCCCACAGAAACCACCAATCCAACCATCGATCGATACTGAAAACTAGAAATTAAGGGATATAGGAAGATCCAAATCTTCACGGTGACGAACATTTGTTAAAAAGGTTTAGATTATTCGCTATCTGTCTCACCAATACAGTTCTACCGTTAAGCAAAGCCACGAAGAAACTTAACTTTTCTACGACGCATCATCTCACACAGAGGGAATTAAAAGTTTAAATGACGTTTTTATCGTAAGCTCATAACACTTCCTAATTTAACAGAAATATTTTTTCGATCCCGAATGATGGAAAATTTCATAGTGGCAGGTATCGAAAAGGCTTATTTGCAATTGGAATTACTCCCAACAAAGAGGAATTGCACTCCATTCCTTTGGTTAAAGAATGTCCGAGGGCAAGTAACGGAAAATAACATAGAATATTATTTTTTTCACGAGTCCCGTTTGGAGTGATATTATCGCTGTTCTTACTATCAGCCACACTCAATGATCATCTGGAAAATTATGAAAGTAAATATGCTTTCGAAATTAGTAAGAATCTTTACGCTGATAATGTTATATTACCAATCAGGGAGATGAATGAAGCTCTCGCAGAATATAAAGAAATGAAAACTATCTTTGGAGACGCTTCAATGAATATAAGAGAATTTCTGTCCAATGACAAGGAATTTAATGCCAGGATTCTCGAACAAGATCAAGCCGAAGGAAATCAGACTAAAAAGATTCTTGGTATTTACTGGAGACCCAATAATGACGGATAAATCCAAGACCTTGAAGAGAAAATCGAGAAGCAACCAAGCGATTCATTGAAGTTTTCTGTGATTCTTGGCTTCACAGTACGATCTGGATTTCCAACTCCTTGCATCACACCAATTAAGATATTCCTTCAAAGTCTTTGGAAGAAACATATTAGCTGGAACCAACTACTAAGTGATGAAGACTATGAAAAATTGAAAGATCTCACATGCACATGGCCCGCGCGTTTGAAAGAATTGCTCTGTGCAGCACTTAATCCTTGCAGAATCAACAATAATTCATGTTTTTACTGATACTTCTTCAGTCGCATATGCTGCCGCAGTATATACAAAGCAAGAAAAATGTCCTTGATTTTTGCTAAATCTCGAATAGTTGCAATTAAAGGCACGACCATACCAAGATTAAAATTATTAGCTCTATTTATTGGAAAATGCGCTGCTCAATTCGACATCAAAAAAATGAAATTGGAGCATGCGGAAGTAATTGTGTGGTCAGATTCTCGATCCGTTTTGCACTGGATAAAAAACTACTCACATTTTTTACCAAAATTCGTACGGAACAGCATCGAAGAAATAAGAAAGGCTAAGTTTGCATTTCGATATGTTCCGAATGAAAATAATCCAGCAGATGTGGATACAAGAGGATTGGATCCTCTCAAACTATCTAATTTCGAACTATGGTGAGAAGGACCGAGATGGTTAAAAAGAGACGAATTAAAATAGCCACAGTGGGAATGCAATATTGACGGAGAGCACAACGATTACGAAAGCAACCAAGAAAATGAGAAAATTCTGGCATTGGTCACCCAACGAAATATCAATGAAACAAGTAGCGAAATCGTGGACGTAAATCGATTCCGCAAAATTTCAAGGTTAATGATATGGCTTGGGTTTTAAAATCCTTGAATTTAACATTCAAAAGAAAATTTCCTTGGTTGAAAGTCATGAGAACGAAAAATCGAATTACATTAAAAGATTACGAATCTGTTTGGGAGATATTAATCAAACAGGCGCAAACAGAAAAAATTTCAGCAGAAGAAATAAGGAAATGGAATTTATTCCAAGAGGTAAGATTGTGGAGAATACAAGAAACACGAAGAAATGTATAATTGTGGTGTTGCTCACACAATTTCAAAATTAAGGAAAACATTCTGGAGAGCAAAAAGAAAGGACCGAAGTCAAACGAGAATTGAAAAAATCATGGGCTGCAAATGGTGAATAGCGGAACCATTTTGAGTTGCCAACTATGCAAAAAATCCAGAATCTCGAGTAACACTTTCTCGAGCATTCGTTCGAGTTGGTATAGACTACTTAGGCCCCATATTGATTAGAACTGAAATAGGAATACGAAAGAGATGGACCGCCCTATTCACCTGTTTCACAACAAGAGCTGTGTATTTAGAAATGGCAGATGATTTATCTGCTAAAAGCTACCTGAACGTTCTTAGAAGATTCGTGGGCCAACGTGATTATCCTGAATTGATTCTAAGCAACAACATTAGCCTGTTCCAATTGGTTTTTGAGATTTTAATGGATCAAGAAATGCGAGTGAAAGAATTTCTAACAAAGGGAGAAATGAAGTGGAAGAACATAATGCTAAAGGCTTCTTGGAGCGGAGGAATTCATTAAAGGATAATTGGGCTAACGAAAAGGGCTTTAAGAAGAGCTTAGGAAGGAATTGTTAAACGAAGCAGACTTAATAACTCTGATGGTGGAGATAGAAGGCTTAGTGGATTGTCAGTTCTCTCCTCCTTGCTCGATAGTCCATTTTTAGGTGTTTAGTCGGTAAACTAATCCCCTTTTAGGGATTTCATCGGGCAAATCTTAAATATCTGTTATTTGCCATTTTGATAAGATAATTTGACACATTAAGAATTGACTGCTGATCAATACAATTTTGCATTGTTTGAAGCTTTAATTATGTGAAGGCTATATAATATTTTTTGTTATTTTGTGTAGATATAGAGATTGTATGGTTTGACACTCTAGAAATGCAACATAATTTTCCATGTGAGAAGCAATCGTCTCTAGATCTAAATCGCACGGTTCCAAAGATTGACCCTGAGATTGTTGATGGGATGATGCAAACGCCAATCGAATTGGGAATTGCACTCCTCTTAAACTGAATGGTATATCCGTTGTAATCATAAGAATGCGAAAAATAAGGACATCGTCACCTTTGATAGGTCTAATCGAGATTGTTGCTTTTCGACATTGCTCATTAATTTTTTTACTGCAAATGTGTGCCGTTGCAAAAGTTTTGGCTGGTTAATATTTCACAACATGATAACTGGCATGCCGATTTTCAATTGCAGTACGGCATCCCTGGCAGATAGAGTGAATTAAAAAAAAAAAAAAAAAAAATTCTGTTGGATAATTAACCGCTTCATCTGCTTTCACAACAGTTTCGACGGATTATACAAATCCGTCGATGTTACTGCCTCGCTTTAAATGTTAGATTTATAATATTGTTAAGCTCGTCGGACGTCTTTGTTTTTGGCCGCAAAAATAGTTCATTCACTCAGCAAATCGTAATTCTTATAATTGGTTTGAATATCGAAAAATATTTTGTCAACCAATTTTTTTTCGACGTTACTAAATTGCAGAAGTTATGAGTCAATGAAATTCATCCTGAGATCAGATCAACCGGCACTTTTCCGTTAACCAATTTCCAGCAATTCATGTTAGAATATCACAGTTGATCGATCGTTTTGCAGCTGGACAGCCTATTTGTAGTTAATTCTAACGCCTTTACGTTTCGCCACAAAGTAGAGTATTTCATGCAAGCGTTTATTTCGTTCGTTGGTGTCGACTGAGGAATTGCAGATGATATTTGTCTGAAATATCTTCTAAGCAATATTAATACGTTCCCAAAATGGTCTGGCATTTTCACGCAGTCGATCAAGAGCCTCGACCGATCGATCAAGATCAAGAACATCGACCGATATTTTGTGCGTCATTGTACATTCATCCCGAACAAAAAATTTGTATTTTGTGATACTTTTCTCTTGCCCAATGTTTTGGAAATGTTGCATGTTGGAGTTTCAATGTATATTATATGCTCAATGGCATTTTCAAAGCGGAATGAGGAGTTTATCCACCTGGTGTCAATGTCGGAGCTAAATTTCGGGACGATGCAAGAGCTAAGGCTATGCCATTTTGGGATCGAACTGCTGCCAGAACCAGTCTAATTAGGTATATTTAACCAGTTCCTCTTGACGCATCTAAAAAGAAGATTTCTTCTACTCCCTTATTGACAGTTTGTATTATTTGATCATAAATGCTTTTCTTGCTCAGACGTTAGCTAGGAATATTTGATCGTATGTATGACGAAAGATCTATCGTCATAATTTTGTTCGCGGTGTAATTCTACATCAAATGAAGCAGCAGCAGATCGATTCGGTGATGGCATTCCCAACTGACTGGGAACTTTGTTCGCGATTTGTAAGCAAAAATTTTCAATCATTATCAAAGCTTCGTTGTAGATTTCTGCTATGAAATCCATTCTCATATTTGAATTTTCGCTGCGTATTCGATGGAGAATATCTTCAACCATATCCGATTTATATTTCTCCCATAACTGTGTTAGAGACGAAGAAGAGCAGGCGATCAATATGATTAAAGACAGCATGAATTTGATTTGGATGTTACGTGTTGCATTCGTCATTGATGCATATATTCCAGTGCCGGTCGTTCTCCGATAAAATCGAAGTTTGACATGCACTGTAGAAAATAGCATGTAAACGCCATGACAATTTTTTATTTCTAGAAGGAGTTTGGAACAAGCACATTTACTTAGATATGCGAAAGAAGAAGCATTCTTCTTGATTAGGATACACGCTGAACAATCTCTTCATCGTGATTTGTTTTAATATGCCAGGTTGTTCGTCAACTTCTTCTCTTCCCTTACGTCATTCAAATGATTTTCTATTCCCATTCATTTGTAATACGAAGGCATTTCCGCAAATAACAGTTTTTTGCAAATGCGTCAGTTTGATATAATGTGAAAAAAACAGTTAACGCTGTTGCTGGTGGAGTACTAAAATAAAGTATTCATTTCTCCCCTTTCTACATTCGTCGTTTAATTACCCAAGTTTGAAAAATTTCAAAACAGTCCTGACAAAACTAGTGTGTTTGCAAAAAAATATTTTTTATACAGGAATAGTACAAGTGCATTAGTTAAATCAAAAAAGCAAGAATAAGTAACATTCAGGTCAGATAATTTATGAGAACGATTTATTTGTTCAAGTGACGAGAGTAAGTAGCTGCAATATTTGATTTCATTTATAATTCAACATGCATTCAGTATTCAGTTATACATTTGGTATTTGTTCCTTCCATTTTTCATTTTCTACATGCGATGAATTATTTAATAAATCTATAAAAATTTCAAAAAAATGTTGGAATGTTCACTGAAGACGAAATTATGAAGACAGGGAAAAATTGAACGAATAAAGATGTGAAATATATCAACTTGTGAGCATATAAATTGAATTCAACAAAATTGAATTCAATAAATTGAATTCAATTTTGTTTCATAAATAAACAAACGCGAAATTTTGAATTTAGTGACTGATATAGTAATTTCTCATGCAAATATATATTTTGAATTTGGATACATATATTTGCATGTATCCAAATTCAAAATGTATATTTAGGGACGAATATATTTATGTTTGGTTTTGAATTTATATCTTTAGCACATATATCATCAACGAATATCGAATAAACCCAATTACTTCCTCTTTTTTTATTAATTATTAGATTTAAATACTGCTTAATCTTTTTTCATCACGTAATGATCAAAGATTATAAAACGTAACTGATGTCAAGCTTTATCACAGTACTTAGGAAAGAATCCATCATTCTTATCTGTTCAAAGTAAGTTCATTTAGTATATTTGCTTAAAAATAAATGCTTTAGAGACAATAATAGAGGAATTAAGATCATGATGATGCGATTGACATCATTATTTGCTATATGTCAATGTTGTGTGTACAACACACCTATATCAACGTATAATATATATCGGTTGACATATTATGTCATAACAATAAAAAAAGCGAAAATTTTGATTTAATGCCCAAATTAAATATACAATGTCAAATAAATTCATATAATAAGACTTAATATATTCGAATAATGCCAACAAAATATTGAGGTTTGAAATTGAAGCAAATATTTGTTAAGTAACTTAAATGTTTGGAAATCAATCATAGTTTAATAAATATAAAATAAAATCTCTAGAAATTACCCTGTGCGTATTAAAGTTGTATCCGTATAAAATCGACCAAGTCCTATATAAAAGATACTAAAACTACTTTAATACTTAAAAAAATTTATTGGACTAGAAAAGATTGAAAATGTGAAAAATACATTGGATTTGCTCTGTAAGGGAAAGAGAGTTTCTGTTTGGTTAGTTATTTGGGATTCTAGAGCCGTTGGAGATGGGAGATCTTTTTTGCTACTGTGACTTGACTATGTCAACAATAGCTTTCATTAGGTTTACACGATATTAGAAACAATATCGCAACTTACAACAATTAATGAGAAAAAATAAAACAACATGCGAATAATATAAATAATACCAACAGTGGTCCTTTGACGAATGGTTGTTTGTGCTTCGTTGAGTTTGTTCCATATTGGCCAGGAAGGTTTTGCCACTGCTTAGGAGAGTCTGTCGCTGAGGTAATTCTCTTGTTGCTGATGGATTGATGGTGTCGACATTTGTAGACACTAAACCACCACCAGAAAGTTCCGCTTTTGTATGGTCATACTTGATAGGGGCGGAGGGTATACATAAATCATACAAAAAAGATTGATATGGATAAGATTAAAGGATAGAAGATAATTAATGCTTAAAACATTTGAACAAAGAGAAAGGATTTAGTCCCTACATTATTGCAATTGACTTGATTACAGCCATTGGCAATTCTTTAGACTAAGGGCATGACATTAATCCGTACAAAATTGCAGAAATTAGCATGTTCTACAACCATTTAAGCATTTTTACAATCATTTACAACATATTTTACAACCATTTAAGCATTTTTACAACCACTTACAGCATATTTTACGACCATTTACAACTCTTAAACGAAGCACATGAGCATTAGTAGATGATGAGAAACAAAGGACTATTGTGTACAATATGAATTGATGGTTACATTGTAAGATATGCAAATTTTTATTATAAACAACATTTGGATATGCCAGCATTTCGGTTTACCGACGTGCTCTTCGGATGTAAAAAAAAAAGAAAAAAGTGTTTAAAGAAAGTGAGATTTAGGCAAACTACAATTTCAACATCTTATTTATAAAACCATTCTGAGGTTGACTATATTATACAGCAAACTATTTAAGTTTTCAAAAACTATAACTAATAACTCACGAATATATCTTATTTAAAATCATTACATGCATAAATGAATGAAATTTATGTTTTCCCTCTCAAATCACTTGCATTAACTGATAAGGTCAAGATCTTTTAAATGTTGTAAACTACTGCGTCAAACACTGCTTGATTAAATAGGAGGAAATATATAGAAATAAATTCCCATTATAAATAACATTTATTTATATATTTCAAGCCGAATCAAATCAGATATTAAAAGTAGCGTTACTAATTGCATTGCATATGGTAACTAGATTATAAAGATAAAGCTTATTGAAATGAATTTTTATTTGAATTGTATTAATACTTTCTCATTAATATTAGTGCATTCTCATTAACGATAGCATTTGTTATTTTGTAAATCCGAATCGCAATTTTTAGAAGCTCTTTCAACTGACATGAAATTTCAAAATATGAATTTCATGCCAGTTGAAATTCTTTCTCTTCTATCGTATTAAAGGAACTTATCAATTAAGATAATGGTGACTCGATCTCGTTCTATTATCATACTATTTCTAATATTTTCCTCAACTTGTCAGGAAAAAAATACGTCAAATGTGTATGACATAAGAGACGAGCATCATAAGACTATAAAATACATAGCAGTTCTACTTTTTATTATTTTCTTGCTATACGGTATTACTACTAATTTATTGATGGCTATCGTATTATTCTGTCGACGGCAAGATAAGTATTACAGTCAAGCATTTGTTCTTATCGCATTACAGCTAATTCTTTCTCATTTTATGGGTTTTATTCCACAACTAGTTGTTGTAATTCCTGAAATATTACAAACTGAAAACAGTTCATATGGTAAGTTATTTCATTTACATCCAGGGGATATTTTACTTCGAGTTCATTCGCCTTTCAGCTTAATTGCTTTAAATAATTTTTTATAAATGATAATGTGAAAAATGCAGATATTACTGCTTATGCAACTAGTAGTAACTAGTAATAATGAGACTTGTAATGACACTAATTTAGTAAATAATTTAGAATTCTAATTCCGCTATAAAATATTTTAACAGCATGGACCATTGCTAACCAAAATTTTTCTCCCTATAATTCTTAGGGAACAGAAATAAAATTTTTTTGCATTAATAATAATAAGTGGTAAATTCAATTTCTATTATGCGCGAATCATATCGAAGAATTTGAAATACAAAATTGAACCTCTATTAAAATAAATAATTCGAAATATTCAATTGAAATTTTTTGAACATGCTTTCACAGCTTTTCTTTATGAGAGCTTTTTTGAAAATTGTTGAATCAGAATATTTACATCACAACAATAAAAAAAATTTCTTTCAACAAATATTTACTTATTTTTTAGCGAACCGCACGATATGGATTAATCATACATTCTCAACCTTCAGTACTTTTGCAGTATATGCCGTACTCCACTTTACATTTTTATTGGCATTGAATCGCTTTGTGGTGTTTATTTTACCAAAATACAATGCTTTTTTCAAGTCAGCAAGACTGTATTTTCAAATTACACTTGTATGGTTATCAGTTTTCGGTATGATTCGTT
>JAOVVO010000462.1:0-66748 GCA_028564675.1 Onchocerca lupi
TCGTTAATTTCTTTCCAGTGTTCGGTATTTTTTCCTCCTGTCGTTTCCCATAGCAATGTTCGTAATATATATTCCAATATTTTTCAACTTGCGTCACAAACGAATGAGTGCTACAGAGTTAAACAAAGCAAGCAGTAAGACAGCATTGTTTTTTGTTTAACCAAAGAAAATTATGCTCGTTTATAAAATTCTTTTAAAAATTTCCAGAAAATTTTGAAATTTGTGAAATTCCTCTCAGATCTCCCTAATTTCTTATTTTTTTTTTTCTTCATTCACTTCTTAAATAAAATAATTAAATTTGGTCACTTCAAGAATTTTTGCAGGAGACAAAACGATGAATGTAGTAAAATATGAACGATTGATGTTAATTCAAGCAGCAATAATTTGTGGCGCAATAGAGATTCAAATTCTCTGTTACAACTTTCTCTTGAAACTTGCCCTCAAATTTATTAGCAAAGAAGCCGCAATTTCTGTCAATATTTTCATCAATTGTTATGTGATTTTTATTGGTTCCATTTTGCCTACAGTCAATTTAATTTTTGTCAAACGATTTCGTCAGGATGTAAAACGTGCAATTCGAAATTTGCTGTACAAATTTAAAGTAACAAAAATTATGCCTACTACGGTATTTCCAGCATCTTCGTCAAAATTTTAACCAATTTCTCATATGCTAACATAGCTATGTTGATTTCGTACAATATTCGAATTCAATATTCGTCAAGTCATTATGGCGTTTTCTTCATTTGAAGAGCAAGGGAAAATATTCTGATGCAGCATATCGAGAAGTACTGGAATTTTCGAAACAGAATGACATCACTTTCAACAAAACAGTGTTTTGTTTTCCTCATTCAGTTAAATACTTCCCTATTAATACTTTTTCATAAAATTAAGTTCTTCCAAAGGTAGTTTTAATAGTCCTAATCTAGCTAGATCAAGACTATTGGGAAAGTATTATTTAGACTATTGACAAAGTTGTGCTTCATACTAAATTTCTATCTTTTTTGCTATATAATAATTATTTTCAGATCATAGGATCTTGTGGAAAGATAAGTTTTATGTTATATATTGTATCAGCGCCATTAATCATTTTGAATTTTATATTTGGAAGCATTTTTGAAAATTTAATATTTCTCTCTTCTATTTTTATTGAACAATCTTTTTCTTTCTTAAAATCAGAATATTCATTAAATGCTGGTAGTTTCAATGATGGAATAGATTGTCATTTCACAATTTGCATTAAAAAAGTCAGCAACAGTAGCACTCGAAAAATTTAAGTGTAATTAGCAGTGGACAAGCATATTACATTATTGCTGACAGTGCATCATGAAATGAAGAAATTTTGAAATAATTCTCTTTTGAAATTTTATATGGACAATGAATTCCTATTTTTTTCCGATTTTTAGAAATGAAAGTGATATGTTGATTAATTCTAATAAATTATATTTCTGTTAAAAGTCAGAAAAGCAAAATTGGAGCCCAATAAAAATAATCCAAACTTTTTCATGCATATGTCAATCAAACTAAATTACAATTATTACAGTGAAATGCGATGTGATACTGATTCAGCAGGTTAATATAATTATCAAAATTGTATTACATCGCATGTCAATAATTTCTCCTTTTGAAAAATATTTGTTATTTCTTATTTCACAAAAATATTCACACATTAGCATGCAGTTACAGTTGATCACTCTTCACAATGCATCTTTAACAAAACGCATCATATTTTTAATGTCATTGCTAAAATTTTTAATGCTAATCTATTCTGTACAAATAAATATGTAAATATTATCTGTACCTCTAACGAATTTCCGGAAGTCATCCATCGATTCTTTTCAAATTTTGACAAAACCTTATATCCGAATAGGCCATCATTTTTAGATAAACGTACTTAATGTTTCTCACGTGCCTCATCCGTGACAGCTAAAAGTAAGTGAGGGGGCGCGGTTTATTCACTTCGCTTTCCTTTCTTTCTCTCACTCTCTTTCTGCCTCCCATCTCTTTCTCTCTCCTTCTTTCCTGAGTAATAATAATAATAATAATTAATATAATAATAATAGTAATAATAATAATAATAATAATAACAATAATAATAATAATAATAATAATAATAATAATAATAATAATAATAATAATAATAATAATGAAATTGTGTTTAAGTTTATATTAATTCTTCATCGCTCAGTTACATTTGAATTTTTTTATTTTAATGTTAATATTTTTAAAATATTGTTATGGATTTCTTGTGTTGGAAAATACCAATACTCTGAAAAATTACAGCAATCGAAAATCAAAAAAAAGTCTTATTGGATTAGCTGCTTCGCATTTTCATATCGTAAGTTCAATAATTTATTTAGCAATTTTCCTTTTAAATTAACATTAAATGGTAAAATATATATGTAATAAGAAATTGATTTATTATGAATAAATAAAAGCGAGATTTTTTGCTAATAAATTAAACAAATAATATTTTTTATCTAATTTGGTAGTCATTTTTTTTTTTTCATATTTATGAGAAAAATGATTGGTTGATATAAGGAAAATTTTTGATAATATAGAGATATTAATGTTTTAATGCACTGAATATTCTTATAGCTATTGCTAATTCCATGAAATTATCTATATCAAGTTATCATAGGCAATAGATATCAATGAAAAAATTCAATGTGATGTATGCGGCAAGCAATTCAATTATCTATTCAATTTGCGAATTCATATGAAGAAACATAAAACGAAATAAGTGACGTATTTAGAGGGCATGTGCGATAAACAAATCCCATGTCAATGCAGATTGCGAACTCATATGCACCTACATATGCGGCGAGAAATCGTTCAAATGCAATCAGTGTGGAAAAGAATTTAAATTTGTCAGCAATTTGAAAGGACATGTATAGACATACGAACGCAGGCTCATTTAAATTTGATGAATGTGACAGAATATTCGAAAGAAATTATAATTTGGAAGAGCGTAAAAAGAAGCTTAAAAGTTCCACCGAAAGGCTATTTTCTTCAGTAGGTCCCACTGATGATGACTGATATCTGTGTCACAACGCCACAATTGATCCGGTGAACAAAATAATCCTTTCGCAAAGTTATAATTTACTAAATAGTAATAGCTTGTGTATTTGAACTGTTTTGCCTTTTGCCTTTTGCCTTTTATGTCTTGCCATTATCAAGCTTTAAAAATGACTGATAAAAATTGAAATTTTCGATTGATAATGAAACAGAATTTCATATTACATTGATTTTATCAATTCTTATGTTATTATTTTATTCCATGATAGTATTCCACTCACAACTTCATCTAAAATCCAAAAATGTTGACAAAATATGCACATTTCCTTTTATTTATAACTTATTTCTTTTGTATTGAAAAATAGTTTTAATTGTTTGCAGTATTTGGTCAAATAAATATTCTCTTGAAATTAGAATTATTTTAATGATAAAAAACTAGGTTCTAGTTTGAAATTTCTGCTGTGCTTTAATTTATCAAAGTTCATGTGATCATCACGAAATATTGAGACAAAATTAGTGAGTTTAATTGTTTTCTGTTAAGTCTTATAATTTATTCATTTTGTAATCTTCCATTATATTATCCGTCGCAGAAATGGCAAGGAAGATCAGAGAAATGTGATTTCTTTGTTTTAAAGGAAATAATTTGTAACCCTTGATTGTTGTATAAAATTTATTTCTTTGTTTCAAATCAAACGACTTTGTTTTATGGCCTTTTTAAGTAGCTTTAGCTTGTTTTATGGCTTTGTTAAATGCTTTAACCTTTGTTTTATCCTGTTGTAAATCATATCCAAAAGCGCTCTTGCATGCGCGAACAAAGAAAAGTTTTCTCATGTTACGGCAATGCTTCCTTGTGCATCATCTGAAAGGAAAACTAAGAATGCGGTTGGATCCTTCGTCTGGTATATTTCAAATTTCTTCTTAATAGTCTTTTTATCCCCTTTTCTTATATTAATAAATCGTCATTTAAATTGTTATGTTGATATAATTGATTTGTAATTGTTCGTTTCTGTAATAAAGGTTTAATTACTCAAGTTTAAAATAGTTTTAAAATCGTTTCTGTAATAAAGGTTTAATTACTCAAGTTCGCGAAATATTCGATAAAATACGATAAAAAACGAGAACCCTTATCATTGTCATGGTTAAGAAGAACGGCGACACTATCCTTTGTGATTTCTAAAAAAAAATTTTTTAAGGAATGCATAAAAGTTCTTTGCGAAAATACATATCAAATAGTTTTTTTTTTTAAACAATATTTTTTGTATATGGTATTTTTCATTCTTTAGAAGCTTTATCTGAGACGTCTTAACATATTTGAACAGTAAATATTCGATTTTTATTCTGCTATTTTTTTCAGCTTTTTAGGGTAATAAAATGGAAAGATTTGAATAATTATCATTTCATGTTTCATTTTATTGTAATGGGAAGTTCTAGTATCAGCACATCCAGCCAAAACTACTTTTTCTGATAAGTAATTAGTATGTGAATTGCTATCACATCTAAGAATGGATGCATAATGGATCTACTTTTCTTGTGAAATTGTTGAAATTTATTTTTGAAACAAATTTACTCAATGTTAATATTAAAAGTATGCCCAAATCGAATCATTTCATGGAGTTTTGAATTGACAACTCCAACAAATCATATTATAATCATTTGCTTTTCTATACACATTATTTAAATTTCAAATATAAAGGGAAGTTATCAGATTTCATTGAAATTTCTAATACCATATCCAATAAATGTCGAATATTAACGGAAATTACCGAACAAATTTCTGGAGGAATAGAAATAGTAAGAAATGCAGCCTCACTAATCTATCATTGTTTTGTTGACAGATGTCGCTTTTTCTTTCTGATAGTGACAAAATAATAAGTTGAATTCTGTTCTTTCGTTCTCACAGTTTCTTCAATTCTCTTTTCATTCACTCCGGTAACGAACCTCAAACTTGGGTAATTAAACCTTTATTATGATTAATTTATAAATCAACATACGCAGTAATTATTCCAATAATTATATTAACAATACAATTCCGATCAATATCATGAAGAGATTATAATGTAAAAAAGGGGAGATAGGTTTGGTAAAGAAGAAGAATTGGTTTATCACCGCTGGTCCACTCGACCGAGCTGATGGCAGCTAGTTGGTAGAAATGATTTTTGTACTCAGGACCCTCATCTTCTTCGTGGATGGAGGATGCTGGTATCATTTTGCAGAGACAAGCAAGATCCTTTGTTGTCTCGGTAGCATGCGCCTTTGGTGCGCATGAGACTGTGCCAGTAGTTAGTTGATGATGAAAGAGAGCTTTTTTAAAGCTCATTAACTGGATAGACAAATTAATTTTACAATCAACTACATGAGATATGCAATGTAAAATTTTAAACAAAGGGATCACTGATTTTTTTTTTTTTTATCTCGCGATTTCAGCGACAACAGACAATATTTACTTGTAATTTTTCCATACCAAATGCATCAAGTTTAACCGGATATAAATCAAAACAGAAGTAGGATACAGCATGTATTGATGTTAATATTTATGTAAAGAACAAGTTTTAATTTACGTACATTATTTTTTGATTATACGGATCAATTAATATATACGAGAAGAGAGATGAAAACTGATGAAAAAAATTACGTTCAGAAATTTTTAGCTAAATGTAGAAATTTGGAGAATCTTCTAAAAATACTGAAATGGCTATGAAAGAAATAACAAATGATCTGCAATTTTTGCGATTTACGTAACTTTAACACCACATGTTCGTTGATTACCGAAATAAGTTTTTGCGATTGTATAGAGCTGAAATGATAATAATTATTATCTGTCTCTAATTTCATGCAATTTTCCCAATGAACCTGAGCTTTCGCATGATTGGAATAATTTAAATTTTTACTCTTATTTTTTGAATCAATTTTTATATCTAGTTAAAACGATTTATCTGTCACAGAATTTATACGTTATGATTATTACGATTAATATAAATGATAAATTCCATTCAGAAATCAATCGGTAACATATTCCATGTATCTGATTTTCGTCTGTTATTGCAGTGAAAATGATTGTTTAAACTGTCAGTAATATCAGTCGGATGGCTTTTCCTGTTGAATAAGATAACGAAGAGAATGAAATTCAAATTCCGTATAATCTGAACCTTTTCTTAGAAAAATTATATTTTAGTAAATTAACATATTATAAAATACCGTTCGAAATGAACTGGACAAGAAAATTGATGTTTTAATCTATTTCGTATGATGTTTCACCCTTTTTTGTACTTTTCAAACAAATAGATCTTCTTGTATCGTTTTAAACAAATTAAGAAATATTGAACACAAATGCATGTTGAGATTCTTCTTCAGATAGCAATAACATATAAACTGTGCATAGAGTTTTGAACTGATTAGAATACTTGAAGGTAACATTGCAAGTTTGCAATGCACCGAAATTTTCACTAATTTTCCATTTTTTGCTAATAGCACTCATGACCGGTTCGAGAATTCTGAAATAAACAAGTAATACAGTTCACCATTAAATTGTTTTCAATTTAAAAAACAAAAAAGACATCAAACATCTGAAAAAAAAAAGAGTTTGCATCAATTTATTTATGTTAAAATGAAAACAATATTATATAATATACATATAAACATCCATGACAATATTAAAAAATATACGAAATGTTAACGAACAAAGAAAGGAAAAATTCAAAAAAACCGATTCCTGTTCACCGAACTATATTTATAAACCAAATAGTCTTCACAACCTGGAATACCGGAAATTTCTGAATGACAAACCATGAAATAAATGTGAGAATGAAAATTAGCTTACAAAACAAAAATAAAATGTAAACGAAAATGTAAAAGTAAATAGCAAATGAGGCAAGATTACATGGGAAAATGAGCTTTTGAAAAAGTAAGAGATAACAAATACGGTAAGAAATCGAAGCTTGAAAAGACATAAATTTATGCGACACCGCTTTTATCAGAGTGATTCCATTCTCTTATCGAACTAATGGATCAATAGCATAACTTTTTAGTAAATAAGAATTTGGAAAACAAAATATGGAAATGAATAAATTATGAAAATGGATAAATTGTTGTCACAGAAGTGTTTTACCCAGTTCTACGTATACAAAATATGATAATTCGTTTGTCTACTTCGTCTATCATTGATTGAAGAGGACTCTAATAATTTATCTCTAGGTATCTGCTACAATGAAGTGCGAAAACTTGGTTATCTTGAGCCATCTTCAATACTATTAATATGAGAATCAAAACAAAAAGAATGAAAAGACAGTTATTTTAAAACATATTTTCTGTTAATTTATTAAAACTGAATAAATGATAGCAAAAAATCAAACAATAAATTGTACTTACACATACAACTCCAATGAAATTTTCTCAAAACAAGTAAAATAAATAAATAACTCTAACAGAGGAGAAAGAAATATGCCTTTCTTCAATAAATTTCCTCGTAATAAACTTAGAAAAATTTCTCTAGCAAAAAGAAAATGAATAAGATTCCGAATTATTTGTGAGTATAAAAGAGCTGAAAATTGCTTCTAGAATTTACTGTACAGCACTTGAAAAAGAATGAAAAACATATCGTACCGAATTCCTATATGATAATGAATTAATGGATTTACGATGCGTTTAAAAATTCCTGGAAATAAGATGAAGCATTAGACTGGAAAGTAGCAGCAAATCATTTATTACAAATCACTATCATCATCGTAACTTTTATCACAATAACCGTTATCACGAAAACCGCTGAAATCAGCCATCCCTGTCATTGCTGACATTATCTCTCGTTGCACATTGGTATTTACAGCTGCCTTTACTAGATCTGATACTTTTTCCAAAACACGTGATATCTGGAGTTGATGTTCGACCGATTTCTGTAACAGTTCTGGATAATTTTAAGCATTTCGATTTCAAATACATTAAATAAGCCTACATTCTATTTCATTTAATATCCCTGCTATCTGCATTTGTTTTGGGTAAACATTAATTAATCAGTACAGAAAGGACCAATAAAAAAAACTAGGAAGTGGAAAAAAGATTTCAGTAAGATGTTTACAAATACAAAAAAGATAAGATTAAGAGAATACACGGATTCAATCAGAGCACTAAAGAAATCCAGCAGTCGCGTTGCAAGATATACGATTCTGAAACAATGATGACAAACTATTCATTTAATCTTTATCAAACAACAACTACCTGCAAGAGTTCATTTTTTAACTGTTTAATTTCAGCATCACGATCAGCAATAATGGCTAGCAACTCCACTGATGACAAACCGGGGTTCGCCGAAATGCGCTGACTAACATTACTAGCATGATTTACAAATCCTGCAAAAGAATAATCCACACTACTATTGTTGTTTCAATACTATAAAATAAATGAGAAAAATTATTTAAGAAAGAAGAAATCACTGAAACATCATTGCTTCAATATGTAGATCACAACCTGGGCGTAATCTAGACCAAGAAATGATAACAAAAGCCAGAATATTGATTTCTGCTTTCAAGATCTTAAAATTATCATTTTTCTAATACAAGTACTAATAAGACTATGATAAATGCAGAATATAATTTCTAATTTTTCTGCTTGAAATCCTTTTAATCCTCTTAGTTAATCTGTCATATAAAAATACTGTTTGATGCAATCTCTTTTTTGAGATCATGAAAACCAACCATTTTTCAAGTCGATATTAGACTTCCGATCCCTTGATGTTAACCGAGGCAAAAGAGTTGGTGAGCCAGTTCGAATTTGAGAAGTACCAGTTGCACCACTTGTTCCATTTGACACCGGATTTACCAAACGTGTTAGCAGATCGGAATTACTTGATGATGCATCCGAATCCAAACTTTAACAGGAAGAAAAACAATCATAAATCCATGTTATTTGCTCTGTCTAATTAGGTACGACCACATTTTATTCATTTGCAGATAGAATTCTAATGAATCTATCTTAATTCAATAATCTGAATTATCTTTCATCTCTCATTTCATTGCTGCCGTACAATTCTCTTTCTCTTTTTAAAAAGGTTAGCAGTAATGAGAACAGAGATTTTATCATTTTCTCATGCGAAAATATCACTCTTACTCAGCAGAAGCAGCTCCATTAATGCTACCAGCATCAGATCGTGACGCACCACCTCCATTGTTATTGAAAGGAAGTGATTGAGATTTCCGCCTATAATTTGCATAAAGTTTTTTAGTTTGCTCGATAGTCAAATCACCCAATTCGGATCCATATTTTTCATTGGTAGAATCTGTTATCTGTTTCCAAACTTGATTACGTTCAGCATTAATGTGATATAATCTGAAATAGTGACAACAAATTATTGTCCTCGAAGAAAACAAACATTCGTCAGATAATCTCAAGCGGAAATAATTTGAATGAATGCAGATAGAGAAGAGAAAAGAATCTGAAAAAAAAAAAAAAAATATTTCAGTAAACAAAATATTTTGAAAGAATGAAAATAAATGTTGAAAAGTAGAAAATATACTGAACAGAAATAGGATTCTTACATCTATTTGGTTTGAATGCCAAATCTACTTTATTTACATTATCTAATTAAACAGAATCATCCCCACATTCATTTGCACTATTTCTAAAAGAAATAAAAGCAAAAAGAAGATACAATTATTTATAGAAAACATTCACGTGAAAAGGCATGCAAGATAAGAAAAGAATCTTTAAAAAATGGATATTGCAGTGAACAAAATCTTTTGGAAAAATGAAACAAATTTTTTAGAAAATAAGCCAAATATCAAGCATTTTCAAGATCAAATGCTTAAATTTGATAGAAAAATCGAAAAAAAATAAGAAATAGAGGAGCTAAAATAATGCAAAAAATTCAAGAATTTAAATCACGAAAAAAAAAAAAAAAAAAAACGAATCAAAGAGAAGAAAACAGTAAAGTTTATTTCAATAAAGCATACCTTGAATGGCTATCAAAGACACCGTTAAAAGTTTCTGCTAATTTACAAACATATTGTCCTCGTTCTTTTTTTTGCTGATTTGCAATAACAGATGCGACAGCTTGTTGTCCAGATAATACTAAGCCATCGGTAGAGCTGCACGATGAAGATGCTGAGCTGAAAATTACTTCCTCGTAAAAACCACTAATACTACAAAAATTTCTACTAATACAACGGAAGAATAGATAATATCTTATAATTTGCACTAAGAATTTCTTTAAAAAAAGAAATGTGTCACATTCGGCGACATTTTAACATGCCCTTATGTGTATCTCAGTAAATTGAATTAAAGAAAAACAAATGAAAACTAAAGGAAATGAAAATAAATTTTCTTAGAAAGTAAGCCAAATATCCATCGTCTCTTTCGTCACACAAAAAGAGAGAATGGAAGAGGAGACAAAAAAAAAGAATTATTTTAGTTAAAAACAAAACAAAATAAATAATTAACCACTGTGCGAGAAATTGCAAAAGATCTTTTGATGGTTTATCATCTTCTCGTACGATATCATCCATTGTCTCTTCCGCTTGTTTCACTTTCAATACATCTGAAAATATTGCTCAGATATCGGAATAATAGTAAAAATTAGATTCTCTCAAAGAGTGAAAAACATATAGCTATCTGATTAATTACGGTTTTATTTCGAAGATCTTTTTTTTCCTTAGATATTCGAAGAAATGAATAAGGAAATTTGACTTAAAAAATTGTGACAGATCTAGCAAGACTATTTTCCGTTTGTAAGATCTTTGTCAGAATTATCTTCATAGTTATTTTGAGTTTTAATTAAAAAATTTCAATCAAAATGTTTTTCAATTTCAATTAAAACTTTAGTAACATTTATCCAATCTAGAAATATAATTACAAACTTTCATAAATGAATTCAATAATTAAAATCTCCTATTCTAATAGGAAATATGATGAAGAATAACTTACTTGTATCACAACAAATACCATCCACTACATCATTTGCTTCTAATAGCTCATCAACATCGATAGGTTCATCAATTTGTCCATTTGCGGTAACATAAGCTGTAGCATTGCCAGCTGCAGCAATTGCAGCTGCAGCTTGCTGTTGTTGTTGCTCTTTATATGTACTTGGAATTAGATCAGAATGCATAGAATGAAATGCAATACCATAACTGGTAGGATCCTTACGCTTGTAATATTTGCATAATTTTTTGCATTGCTCAAAAGTTAAAGTATTTAAATGGGAGTATTTTTTATTAATTTCTTCCGTTATTTTACGCCATATTTTATTACGTTCCATATTTGCAGCCGGTGAACGTGAAGCACTATCCTGCAAAATAAAATAAGGAAATATGTAAATTTTTTCTCCAAAAAAATTCTTTAAAAATTTAAAAAATTCAGGAAAAATCCAAGAAATAGAATTTTCACAAACAAAAATTAACTCACTAATATTATCAACTATTGTATCACATGAAATAAGGATGTAGTTCGAAGTGACAAACATCACCTTAATTTCACTTCAATTAAAAGTGATTCAGCTATGGTAAAACTTTTGTTTTGTTTTTTTTTTTGCGACTATAGCAAAGGAAAAAATTGCATGCAAGTATTACTTTACAAAAATATCAAATTAAATAAATTATAAAGTTAAAAAAAAATGTTACAACTTACGACTAATGCTTCATATCGACCTGCCATGGCGACAATTTCCAAGCCTCGTTCACGATTCATACGATTGATATCGGCAGCAGTTATCAAAGGCGTTTGGCTACAATTAAATAAAATTCAATTCAAAAAATTCAAATTTCAAGAATAATAACGATCAGGAGATTCTTAAAAGCACAGAGCAATGCTACCGCTTTGCTTTTCTAATTTATATTTTTTCATAGGCATTTATTTAAATAGTCAAGGATCAACAATAAATTCAAAAAATAAAAATAAAATTACATTGAAGAGCCAAAAACTTGTGCGAGCGACTTTTCATTAGCATGTACCAAATCAGTTGTATCATATGGTGAAATGATCTGAATGATTTGCTCAGGTATTGTATCTGTGGATGGTTGCCTAAAAAAGATGTAATATTTCTGTTTTTCTTTTTTTAATTTTCTAATTTCACGAATCTTTTTCAAAAAATAACCATACCTTTAATAATAAATTTGTTACTTGAATTCAATTTTTCAAAAGAATTGGTTTTTGAAATTGAATTTCATTATCATGAAAGCTATCAATATCGAAAAACTATAAAATCTAAAATGAGCTAACACACATCTCATAAATCAGCACTATGATCCCCACAGTGTTTTTGCTTAACGATGAATATGTCACTCAAAAAAATCTATATAAATTGAAAAAAAATAAAAAAAATTTGCTAAAATAGTAAAAAATAACGAAAAAAATGCAGTCTGCTAAATCTACGTTAGAATATAATCCTTTTTGATTAGTAAATAAATCAAATCATGTATTTTTGACACACCTGATTTGTACATCATTATCTTCGGTTGTTATGGCTTCTATTTCACTTTTCGGCATTTTCATCTTTGGACTGAAAAAAAAATTTCTTTCATCAAAAACTTTGTAAAATGTAGAAATTTTTAGATGAAAATGTTATAATTTAATGTTGAAAATGATAGCATGAAGATATAAACAGTTGGGGAGCAACAATTCAGAAAATCATTCATTAAATAAAAAATAATTGATTACATAAAAAAACATTTCATTTTTTGTCGAAAAAACAGATTTTATTGGAAATAATGAAAAAATCTTTGAAAGCTTTCAAATGATTAATTTAATTTCAGAAGAGAAATAAGAAAATTTATTTTAAAACCAACTCGCAATCACTTTGTTCGTCACTATTCGCATTGCTAGCACTTCGTTTTGCAGTTTGTTTTTCCGATTCTAGCGGTACTGATGATGTTGGCGATGAGGCGGTTGAAATTTCATTCATTACTTTTGTAAAATGCTCTGAGTAAACCAGACGCAAGATACGTTCAACGGCACGTGAAACACGTTGTTGCTTTTGATACTTTATATCCAGTAGTTTTCTGAAATTAAAAGAAGCAAATTCTGGAATATATAATAGAAATCAATTCTTCTTCGAGTACAAAAATTGATATTTACGAAACAGATTTTCATTGAAGATATCCGATTTAACGATATAAATTTTAATAATATCAGCTGAGATTTATGAAATGAGGTAGAGGATTTTGTTTCCTCAGAATTTTAGCAAATTTTCAACTGATTAATTTGATTTCGAAAATCAAGAAATCCTCTTTTGTTTTCTAGATATTGTTCTTTGAATTTTCGAAAACTTTACTCGGTTAAACATTTTTGAAGTAAAATGTTATTTCAAACGTACGGGTTGTAATAAGTGAAACTATTAAAAAACTTCAAAAAACTGAATTCAACAAGATAAAATTCATTATCATTTATCCAACAATATATCAGATTCCATTGCTAATTGAACAAGAGGATATTTATAATTTGTCGTGATAACAGCAAGTTTGCATACAATCATTTTCAACATTTCATAGCAAAATTAACAGTAAGTAATGATTAAATCAGTGATAAAAGTTAAAATTCAAATAATTTTAGAAATCTTTTGTGAATATTATTACGAAAAATCGAAATAATCGGTTGCAAAGATGTATGATCAAATACAACCAATACCAAAATGTACCTCTAGAAGGACAAAGAGAGAGAGAGAGAGAGAAAGAGATAGATAGAGAGAGAGAGAGAAAGAGAGAGAAATGTTTATGTCCATGCTGTCACCAAATTTAGCCAACAGTGCAATTATCCGTTGATCAACATTATGTAATATAACGGTTAGGAGAGAGAGTGAAGTGATAGCTGAAGTTCAAATTGGATGAACTTAAAAAGTAGGAGATAATCTCGGTCTCGAGACTAGGTCATCCAAGAATGTGACAAACTTCGAAGGACAGGACAGGAAACTATGTCGAATTGGTCATGTGTATTTGTCGCATGAGTAGTAGCAGTAGTAGTAGTAGTAGTAATAGTAGTGATAGTAGTATTTTAGTTCATTTGTAATCGGCCCATCGACCAACCAGATGGATGAAGGAAAAAGGTATCAAAGTAAAGTGACACGGAAAGGACAGGTAGTGATGCGCTCGACCCGACCGATTGCTCCCATTTTCTGGTGCTCCAATCTGTTTCGATGAAAATCGGATGGTCCCGTTTGTGCCATGAAATTTTTAAAACGAAATTTAGGTTAGGATTTAACTTGAACAATATCTTTTTAAATAGTAAAAATTTTAGAATAAAAGAAAATTTCATAAAGAATGAATCAATGAATGAATTTTTTGAATTGGTAAATTTCAAAAATTTTGGAATTGATAAATTTAAAACTAAAGATTAAATCCTACCAAATATATGTAAAAATATTTTTGGAAATTGTTATTTTGATTGATGCTAGTATATGCTATTTGATATTGCTATCAATCTATAGATGGTTACCAGGTTTTATGTACTTTTTGATATTTCAGTTCATTTTTAATACGAAATAAGACGAAATAAAACAGCCAAAATTCATGACAATATTACATACAAGGTGCACTGAAGACATACACAAATAGACAAACACCATTTTAAATCATAATTTTAGCTGTGGTTGGAGGACAAGATCACGACATGCATAGAGACATGCACATGCACATGCACACGAACATGCACATGAACATGCACATGCAATTAAATCTACCTAACCATTACATCTTCCCTTCCTCTTTACTATTTCGACAGCCATTTCAGCATCATCATCATCATCTACACATTTCATCCAT
Source organism: Onchocerca lupi (assembly GCA_028564675.1). Lineage (NCBI taxonomy): Eukaryota > Metazoa > Nematoda > Chromadorea > Rhabditida > Onchocercidae > Onchocerca > Onchocerca lupi. The sequence goes on from JAOVVO010000462.1 coordinate 14,751, forward strand.
CCATCCATCCATCCAACGCTGGTCGCATTTTTCGAAATTTGAAGAACGAGAAACAGAAGGAATGAAAGAAGCACGAAGCAGAGCAGCAGCAGCAGCAGCAGCAACAGCACGACTGATTCCAATTTCAATCGTCCATCTTGCCTTCTTCCTTCATCGTCCATTTATTTCTATTCTTTTATTTACCATTCATCGTTATCGCTATCATCGATCGCATGACGCTGTCATGACCAGGAACTGCTGCTGTTGCTGCTGCTGCTACTGCTGCTACTAACTACTAACTGTCACTACAATTAATGAAAAGAAAGAGAGAGAGAGAGAAGAAAAGGATAAAACATCAAGTTCTGGAGCGAAAATTTCGATGAAAAATTTTCGAAGACATCATCATCGTTCAAATTATCCGTCTTACTGTAATAATGCTTATTTTGCTACTGCAAAACTATCGTACAATAAAAAAAAAAACTCATATCTGCTGTTGGAAGCAAGTTAGCAGATAAATTGCACAAAATGCATCACTAATATCTGAGAAAACATTGGATTTTAAATGGAATACGGTATTTGAATAGGATACGATATTTAAATGAACCAAAAATTGTGGTAATTATAAAAGAAATTTTCTTTGCGAAGTTTTGTCTTTTTTTTTTCTTTCTCAAAGTACAGTGATTGAAGTAACATCATATCATAATTAATCATATAAAATTACTATCCAACATTGAAAGCATTCATATTTAGCATCTTTGAAATAATATGCTATTTAAGAAATTTAAAAAGAATCAAAAAAAAAAAAAAAAAGGTATGTAAAATAATGTAATTTGAGGATGAATATTTTCGGGAAAAAATTTTTTCATTTAAAAAAAAAAAAAGGAGAAAAACTAAGAGAAACATTTTTTTTCTTTTCCTTTTTTTGAACCAATTTTCAGCAGAATGAAAATAGCAAATGATAGTCGTTTCATTCTCTTTTATAATCTATCTAAGACTGAAATAAATTTTAGCATAAATTTGTAGCATTTTTTAACATTGGATTTTCTTTTTCCACCAGTCTTAAAATATTTTCAACAATCATTAAACGATAGGTTATATGTTATTCGTTTATATCTTATCAAATAAATGATTGTATGAGAAGAGTAAAATTTAAAATTTTGAAAATTCCTTCAAAAAAAAAAAATGGTTGATTTCGAAAGCTAAGTTAAAAAAAAAGAAACTAATTTTTTCAATAGTTCATCATCATCATCATCATTTGTAACAAAGCAATAATAGTAGATTGATGTACACTACTACTACTACTACCACTACTGATACCTTGTTTGTTTCTGTTAATGACTACTAACTGATATCTTGTTTATTTTCTGTTAATGGTATGAGTCAGAAAAAGTGGAACAGAAATGACGTGATAGCTTTTAGGATCTCGTTTTTCACGTACTGAAAGGAACCCTTCTTCTTCATCATCTTATTTCTTTAGGAAATAGATATGATAAAAAAATATGAATGATAAGAGGAAGAAAGTTTTAAAGAAAATTAACGATGAGGGTTTGAGATGCCGAGCAAAGCATCATCAGCCACATTATCATCATCATCATCATCATTATCATCATCATCCATCGATCTATCCAAAATTACCAACAATCAAGTGTCACCAAACCTTCGAAACCTGTTTATTTGTAGTAACATCAGCAGCAACAGTAGAAGTAGTAGTTAGAAGCAACAACAGCAGGACCATCAAGCAAAAACAGCAATCCCATCTGATGATAACAACGATGAAGGCAATCATGATGACATGTCTTCTTTTTTTTTTTTTTTTTTTTCATCATCAACTAAAAGTTTAACAAGAATATTATTTAGTCAACCGGGGTAAGCCACCTTTGAAACCTGAACTTTTATGAGCGCACGAAATATTGCAATTGCAAAAGTTTTGTCAAAATTAATAAAACCCAACTTGAAATAGGAAAGAACATTTTATTTGCATTTATTCTTTTTATTTTAACAAAACTACTTTTAAATCTCAAATTATTTTATAAATATATTGATTATCAATTGCTAACATTAATTTAATTTTGAAAATAAATTGAGAAATATTATGTAAGAATTATTATAAACAAAAATTTTACTGAAAATTCTTTATCTAATTTGAGAATATAGCAATGATAAAATAGCAACAAGTAAAATAATAGTAATCATACAAATAAAAAGCCAAATGTACGAAATATAGCTTAAAAAAAATAGGTAATCATTTTAGCAATATCAAAAGTTTCATGATGAATTTTGCAGACTTTTTATTAAGCAAAAAAAAAAAAAAAAATGGGTTAATTAATTAATCAATATTTATAAAGGAATTGAATATTCAGGAATTCAATTCAAATCAATCTTTTCAATAGAGGCTTATTTAGGCTTATTCATCCAGCATTTGTTGCAGAAATTACAACAAATGCATGAATCTTAAAAGAGATGAAATGATATTTGAGTATAGTTGATGTCCATAACAATCTGTCACCTTCTAAGTTATAATCGATTCTCCTCAATACAACTCTCATCATTTATCTCTTAAACAATTCTTGAATTTGTTGATATAATAAAAAAAAAAAATAGTTGAAATTTAAATATAACAAAGAATTGATCAAATCTGAATAAAAAATAGGAGTATGTTGAGTAAAATAGCAGAAACCACTTGATCAAGTATTAACTATTCACTGAATCGGCTACTGCTCCATGACTACATCTGATAAAAGAAGGCCTTATCATGGGAATAACGGAAACTCTGTCTCTTTTCACAAATAAGCCAGCAGGCCTTGGCCTTCCTATTTTATGTGTTACTTCGGGCCTATTGCTCAAGTTCTTGCCTTTTTCTGTTGTCGTGCTGGTGCTGTTGCCCGATACTGCTCTCACTGCTTTCTCTAAACTAAAATCCATAAAAGTATGAAAAGATGAAGGATCGTCAGCCATTAGAGGATGGAAATGAATAGAAGTAGAAGTTGCAGTACATGAAGCATCATTCACTGCTAGAAGTATGATAACAAAGAGTTCAACATCTTTTAAAGGCGAAAATTGAGAATCGAAAATTTCAAAGAATTACGAAGGAGAAAGAGAAGAAATGTAGAAAAGATAACTTTAGGCTATTAGTCTTACTGATGAGCCAAGGTCATGTGTCACAAAGCTTGAGACATAAACATAGCCATACATAAGGCATTTCTTCGTCTTTCAAAGTCTAAGCTCTTGGCTTGTCACACAAATTCTTGCAATTGATCGATTTAGCGAAGCAAAAATGGCATTTACCTGAAGTGGCCACTTTTAATCTAATCCTAGCCATTTATAACTAGGCTCTATCTCACTTTTTTTTTTTTTTTTTTTTTTGAATTTCTTTGATACTCTGCTTCCATTTACATCGACAATAGCCTTTATTAGTTTTATAGATATTGTAGACAATATCGTACTAATACTAATAATAAAAACAAAATTAGCAACATGTAGTAAGTGTAAAAGATGATAAATATTACATTAGCGAAGCGAAAATGAACATTTACCTGAAATGGCCATTTATAACTAGGCTCTATTATACATAGACCCAAATATTCAGAAAAGAAAGAGAAACAATAGGGAAAAAAACGAATTTTTTTTAATGCTCAAACAAAAATACACATTTACCATAATATTGATTATCCTCTCGGAAGTTTTAGTGCAAAAGCCTAGCTGAAACAAGCATGACAAATACGAAGTCTAATTAATCGAAGCTAATTTAACTTAGAATACGAATGGGCTATGTAACTTTTTCTGTTATAAACATCGGAAAATACATGCCAAAGTTGCTTACTTGTAATTGCATAATAAAACTTAAAACTTCTTATACGTTACAAATTGCTTATCATAATCAGATAACGATTTTGAACCCAAGAATACTAAACTGGCTTGAAGGATATTTTCTTTTGTTTATTGGATCTTTTATCGTATTTCACAAATTCATGCCAAGCCTAATTCCATAATTTCTACTAATACCATTTATCATTTCAAAATTCTCACAATACAATTCTAGGTTATTAAAAATTTTCAGCATGAAGTGTTAACTTATTTTTGTAAAATTCAATAGAAGCTAAATTTAAGTTAGAATACGAAATTCAACCGAAATTAACTTCGAATATAAAATCAACGTAGAAAATTAAATCCAATTGAAAAGCTGACTTAGCTAACAATATAAAGTTCAAACTGAAGCTAACTTAATTTAAAATATGAAAATAAATATAAAATCAAACAACTTCAATGTTCCATCTATAATCAACAAGAAGTGCAACATCAAAAATCATCATTTCAGTGTTAATTCTCTGATATTGTAATCAGAATGAGATAGTTTAGCTTAGAATAAAATAATTTGACTTAGAATAAAAAAAAAAAAAAGAAAATAAATAAACATAGTATTAAACAATTTTGATTGTTTCCTCTACAAACAATCGCTGAAAGCAACTATCATTTCATTATCAGTTCTCTGATATTGTTATCAAAATGCAATACTTTAATCAAAATGTTATTTGATGACTACTAGCTCAATTGGATGGATGAGAAAGGATGATGATGATGATGATGAGTCGTAGATAGTGTATGTGATGATTGAAAATAGGAAGGACAAGGTGACGATGCTGCTGACACTACTACTACTACTACTACTACTACTACTACTACTGTTGCCACAATTGGAGATTGGCAAGTGTTGGAGCTGATGGTGTGATATTGGTGACAAGAAATGTCAACCAACCAACCAACCAACCAACCAACCAACCGACCGACCACCCGAACGACCGATGAAGCGATCGACTCGAACGAATGATACAAATTGCGAATCAAATTCTCATCAATGATGGTGCCACCAACATTGCCAGTCAGTCATCATCAGAGCAAAGTGAAGTAGGACGGAATGCTCCAAAAACGTTGCAAACAAAATACGCCGCACGCCGCACGCCGCACTTCAACATTTCATCCATTCTCAATCGCTGATAGCATCAACAGCGAGACCTCAGCTCCAACACACACACACACACACATAAACACCCCATATATGACATGTATGTATGTATGTGTGTGTGTGTGTGTGTGTGTGTGTTTACGAATGTTTATGTGCCATTCAATTCAATTCAATTCATTCATTCATTCATTTGTTCGTTCAATGAAATGCTCAAAAGTTGTAAGCAATGGCGAAAGCAGCGGAATGATGCAACAGAAAAATGAAGCTAAAAACATTTGCGGAACGGATTGAAGTAATGCGGAACGGAAAAGACTTAAAATGGCATTTGGAATAGAAGAGGAGATGAGAAAAGGAATAGCTTTAAAATTTAACTATCATTCGATATATTATTGTAGTAGTTCGAATTTCCTTTTTTTTTTTTTCTTATCTTTTTGTTCGAATTTAGTAGCTCGGATTTTATTCGATATTTTAGCAGAATTTTTCATCGAAGAAATTGAATGAATTCATGAGAATAAACGATAAGATGATTAATTTCATTAACTATACTTTGGCTTATGATTGTTACTTTATTTTTGCAAATTTTTTCAACTTTGAAAAAATATAAGAAAGAATAATTTCGAAAGAAGGAATGAATATCATAAGATAGCATTATCCAATTATCTTTCTCCGTTCATAAAAAAAAATATATATATATATATACAAAGTAAATGGAACGAAAAGTGAATCTGAACGCTGTATTCTTTTAAAGTTTAATTTCAAGAAGCGTTTAAATTGCAATTTTTGCAAAATTTAATCAAGGGGTCAAAGGTTAATTCGAATAAGCTAAGATTACCCGACTTATGGTCATTAGAACAAATTAAAGGACAAGATGCAACTTGATGACATATTTGGCATATTTTTTTCCAAGGAAATCCGAGAATATAAAAACATTACTGCACTGCATGATAGGATAATAATAGTAGGACAGTAATTTTATCAAATGCTCATAAAGATGATAAGATAGTAGAGGATTAAATGTCTCATTTTTTTCATTCAAATTGTTGCGAACAATTTGCAAAACGTGCTTGTCCGCCGCAGGATTCGAACCTGCGCCTACCGAAGTAGAATGCGACCTGAACGCATCGCCTTAGACCGCTCGGCCAGACGGACCCGTTAAGATCTAGTGCTGGAGATGAATTTGCTTGGTGTAAATTAGTATTATATGTAAACAAATTCCTCTATTTTTTTTTTTTTTTTGCAACCTTTCCATTAACATAAGCTTGATTTGAATAGTACGTGAAATTTACGTGACGTTACGACAATGTGACGTGACGCAAATGCAATATATAATTCCAAATAAGCTACTCTTTTCTCAATGTATCAACAACGATTAAAATACACTGAGAGAGTTAAATTTGCCTGAAAATATCCCGTATCTCCTCTATCTATTCAATGTTATCTCGCAGTGTAATTTTATAATCTTCGATTAATTAGATAGTAATTCAGGGAGAAAGTTAAAATCGCAATTTGGTAAATTCTTGCAAGCAAATTTAAATTATCCAATGAATCGATTAATCTAAATTAACAGAAATCATCAATTATCTCTTGCACTTGGATAGAATTCCTTTTTCGGTCAATTGAAGTATTCATTTCGCATTTCTTTTGCGAAAAAAAAAATTTATAATAAATTCTGTTCAAATATATACCACTTCAATTACTTGTTTAGCATCACGAAATTGTTTGCAATCTTTTCACAAAGAAATTTTCCACAAAGCCTTTTGTTTTGTAGTTTTCTCCATTGTTATAGTCAACTGATCATCTCTGTGATATTTGTTTGAATTGTACATTTCATCAGAATTTTTTGCAGCAAATTTTAAAATCTTCAATGATTGATATTCATAATAACCTTTTCAGAAAAGTTTTTTTTTCTTTTTTTTTTTTTTTTTTGTTCCTTCTTCGATGATGAGATTCATCTTGTTCAATTTCATTATTTTCCATTTAATTTATGTTTATTGATTTATTAATTTGGAAATTAATTGCACGATCAATTTAATTAATTATATTAATTTTCATTTAATCGAAAAATACAGAGCCATTTCACGAATTACCAATCATGCAATTATATAAATTAATATCAGATGATTGAATCATTAAATAATCAAACAGCAATGAATTGATAATGATTGAATCATCAAAGAGCAATGACTGATAAAAGATTGAATCATCAGTTGTGTGCAAAATCTGATCACTGATATATTCGTGATATTCGAAATTATTTAGCAGGAAAAGTGACGCGACTTAAATTTGTCATATTATAATTTTAATAATTTAATATATTCGTAGTGTCAAGTAATATTTGGCAAAAAATAATGTGATTTTAATTCTGCTTAATTTTATAACTTTTGAAACGGCTATATTCAAACCGAACATCTTCCAGCTTAAAAAAATGAAAGCTTGATAAATGAAAATAAAATGCATGAATAATTTAATAGAAATTAATTTTGCTATTTTTATGCCGATGAATATAACTTTTGATTTCATTTAATTTCATCAAAAGATTCAAAAATTTTCCAGGTTAGCTTTTTTTTTTTTTAAATTCTTTTTGAGAAAATAGTTTAGTCATCTCAATTGCTCATTTTAGTTCGTTATTTCTCAATATGAAAATTTTTTTTATTACTGATTACGTCATAGCTCAAAGTAATTTGGAAATTTTTCGATATTTCAATGTATCTGCTATTTACAGAATTTCGTTGTTTTTTTTTTTTTTTTTTTTTTTTTTTTTTTTTTTTTAGGAGAAAAGAATGTTTTTAACAAAAAAATTTGTTTTAAAATCACTGTTCTTCATTAATTTGCAAAACACTTCTTTTTTTCTTTTTTGCCAAAAATTTACGTCAAATTTAATAAAGTGTTTCTCATTAATGGAAAAATTGATTTCGAAAATTTATAATGATTTATAATTTCAAATGTCCCATTTGACTTCTAATTTCGTTTTTCTAATCTTTATAATTCTGGAATTGTTCAGCTTTAAATCTATCTGGAAAAAACATGGCAGCACACGGAGACTTAAGATAACTTATTGATCATATCATGTGCTGACAATTTTAATTCAATTTTAGGACAATTTTTCCCGAGAAATCCCTGAAATTTTTTAGAATAACAATTCAATTAAAATTTTAGAATATGTGTTAATTTTTGCTGTTGTTTTCTTTGATAAATGATAGAAATGAATTTTAATTTTAAATGTAAATAAATTTTAAATTTGGATAATTCAGATTATTTGTTACATCGTATTTTTCGAAAAACTTGAAAATATGCTTTATTGAAGATTGATACAGGATAATGTTCGTATTAAAGTCGCTAGATTTCTAGTTTGTTTTTTTCTTTTTACAAGTATAACTGGATTTTTTAATGAATTGTGCTGATTACTTGGAATTTGTCGAAAGCTGTTTCTCTATTCTTTCAATTTTTCGTCGATTATTGATTGAAAATTATTATAAATTTCAATCATTCTGCTTATATATTCTTTCGGTACAAGTTATAACAGACTCAGATAGATTAGAACGAAATGGATGCGAAAATTTAACCGATATTTTGTGCATTCATTCGGGAAATACTTGTACTAGCATTGTAATAATTTTGTTTTAACAAATAAATCCTTTACAAAACTTTTTATGATCGTGTAGCGATTATTCTATTATTTGAAAATATTATGCTAATTAGTAAATAAACAATAATTTATGGATGGATATGTTAGTTTACATATGTCTGTTGGCCGAAATAATTTAAAAAGATGGCATTTCAATTTTCTACACGCTATTGAATGTCGTAAATTCGAAAATTTTCGTGAATTTATTCTGCTAATATTATATTCTTTTTTTTTTTTTTTTTTTTCTGCAAAATATCAGGTATACAGGAATTGCTGGTAAATGTTTTGCGGCGAATTTTGGATATTAGATGGAAGAAACATTTTTACATTTTTCTACGAAATTGAATCAAAATTATTTGCATCAATGAGAATGAACAGATATGGTTAGAAATAGAATTTAGCAGAATAAGTCTAAGAAGAACTTTTTTTTTACTTTAATTAATTCTTTCGTACATATCTTTGTCTTTCAAAATAATTATTGAAATTATTTTATCCTTTTTTTTTGACGTGCTGTTGCAGAGAAAAAAATCACTTAATTATTAGAAATATGTCAAGAAATTCAAGCATTAAAGTAGCGTTATCAACGGAACAAATGTTACATTTATTGTAACAGATAGCTTTTATGAGCTAAAAGTTTTAAAAATCTCAAATGTTTTAAATGAGGTAAATTGATCTTTCTAAATTGGGTAAATTGATTTTTCTAATGTTCGAATTGAATACCAGAAAGTTCTATCAAAAATCAAAGAGATATGCAAATGATGTATTACTATTACCACTTGTAAGATTACAGATAGTACTGTTGTAATTTCAGAAATGCTGAAAAGTATTTGCGGCATTTTTGAAACTCAAACTTTGCAAATTTTTCTCATCATTTGTTTCTCAACAATCATTTCTATGCATAAACAAAAATGCTCACTACTCATCTCTGAGTTCGTTATGAAAATTTTCTGTTTTCTTTTTTTTTTTGTTCAGTATTAATAAATTTTCTATTATTAACTTTTCAAACAAATAAAATGATTAATTGATAATATTGGAAGAACATAACAGTCTATTGCATATCAGTTAATGATAGTAGCAATGAATATTGATCGCAATTATTCCGCGAAATCGATTTCCTGGTGCGAATAAATGATATATCGATGATGCATTTTTTTTCTTTTTTTGGGAGCTTCAATATTTCAAGGAAAAAAAATACTTTAGTTTATTTTATCATTATTAAAACATTCAACGTCAACAAATCGATCAAATTTATTTTCTTGATTGATTGGAAAGAGTGATACTGAATCGCTCATTTGCGATCATTTAGTAATAGTAATTTTTACGATGCATTTAAATTATGAAAAATTTAAAAATACTCTTCCATTTTACTGGCTAAGATTGATACTATTGGATGAGATCTGTAAGATTGGTACCATTGCATGAGCTGAATTACTGTAAGAAAGAAATCAGAAATTCCTGGAACGCGAGATTTAAATGTATGATGATAAAATTGCTATGCTAGAAACAGAATTATGATTACTGATATTTAATGATTTAGCAATAATTTCTGAATCAATTGGAATTAAGCATGATTAATCTCACTGAGAGACACTGTCTAAATTTATATTTCTTCAATACTTCGAATTCGAGCCATGAATCCGATGAAACAGACTGTCATATATTTTCTGAATGCTAAATCATTTATCCAAGTGGTCTGCTTTCTTTTTTTTTTTTTTTTTTTGGTTCTTAAGAAATAATATTTATTCGAATTTTTATACCATTTTTAGATAATCTGCAAAGCTAATCAAATGGTGGCAATCCGATTGTTTCAGGTTTGAATTCGGTTAAATTTCTCAAAACAAGTAAAATTTTCTTCTTGCAATCTTCCGGTGGTTTCGAGTAATGAAGATCCGGAACCATGATAACTTGCATACCGGCAGCAATAGCTGCTCGAACACCATTTATGGAATCTTCGAATACTACCACATTAGCTGCATTAGCTGGTTTCTTAGCAAATCGTTGCATGGTAATTAAAAATGCATCTGGTGCTGGTTTAGCTTGCTTTACTGATGGATCATCTGCAAGAATCTGAAATTGAATGATTGAAATCAGAAATGCAAATAGACATGATTTAAAGGAAAAAAAAAGCTGCAAAATTAATTTAATTTAGGTTTCATATGATGATTACTTGTGATATACGGAATATTGTTCTTTCAAAATGAAGATGAACAATCGAAGTAATATTTTTCACTTCAATTTTTTAATCATTTCAATAAAATTAAACATGATCTGTAATAAAGCAAGAAGCATTATATATATATATATCCTTAACAAAAAATTCGACTTTTTTAAAAGATATGCTTACTCGAAGATTTATCAATTGCAATAATTCTTGTTGTTTTTGCATTTTAATCTCAAATTCAAAAGTGTTAGAACTTGTGCAAATTGCAATTGGTACTAAATGTTTAGCAAGATGTTTCACTAAACGCAATGCACCAGGTAGTAATTTCGAATCAGGTAAATATTTGCTCGCAAGTTTTAAATATTGCTTTCGATATTCTTCAACTGTTACCTTCCCAGTTAAATCTTCCTGAAAATATTTTTCTATTATTGATCGATAAATTTGATTGATTTGAAAATTATGAAATGATGTGAGTATTTGGTTAAAATAATAGTTTGAATGAATAAAAGTTCAAATTTTTCGATTTTTTTTTTGAATAGAAAAAAGAATGAATCTTCAAAATTATTCAAAAATAAGAAATGAAAAATTTTAAGCAAACCCAAGCTAATAGAAAAAGAGATTCAGAAAATGTTTACGTATTCTAATATCGAATTAATTTCTTCGTCCATTTTCATTCCTGCTGTTTTGGTTTTCAGTTTCATTGTATATTTTCTACCATAACTAGACAAAATTTCTTCATTAATTCGTGTATAGATACTTTCTGAATCGAGTAATAATCCATCCAGATCAAATATCACGTGAGTGATTTTTGGGTAAGATGAAGCCATTCAATTTGTCAAATTCTAATTTCCTGAAATTAAATGATTAATTAGTAATTATGTAAAGCTTTTGCCTTCCCAATAAGATACAGTAATTCACAAATTGTTTATTTTATAATTAAAAATGCCATTCGGCCAACAATACAATGGAGTTATGAATGCAAATTCATTATTATCACATCATATCAAATCAATTGTCAAAATAGTCTGTCCAAATCAGTCCGTTAACTGAAGTGTCGATAATTTATTCGGTCCATTAATTTATTCGATTCGATGTCTTTTGTATTATTATTGATAAACTAGTTGGATCTGGCCAATCTATTTAAATAAAAATGTAAATGTTCGTTTTGTAAAAAAAAAAAAGACATAAAATGACTTCTACGCCGAATAAAGTCATTTGGAAGCAAGAATTGTATTTCCTGATGATAGCAAATGCTGTATTCAGTAAGGAAAGTTTCTAGTAGCTCTAGCAGTTCTCCAAATTGAGATGGTTCAATTCTTCTGAAGGCGCAACACTTTTTTTCGTTGATTTGTAATTAACCTTATCAACGCTTCTGCTTTCCGAGTACGATGATCTAAGTTTGACCTTCTGCGAGGCATTATTTAGATGAACTAAAGCAGATCAATTACACCAAACTGTTCTCGAAATTGACTTGTGACTGAATTTGAATTTGAATTCGAAACTGCTCCATTGAATTTCGAATTGTTGCTATTGCTGTGTCGCTTTGAACTCCGAACTTTTGCTATTGTTATGTTGGTGTAAGAACTCCAAAATTGAATTTGAATCCCTTTAATTTCCTTTATCATACTATAATTACCTTTCTTGAACCTAATTTTTAAAGATGCAACTCCACTTTCACTATTACCACTTAAGCTCAATGTTGCATCATCTAATTGCAGTGCTATTTCGGATATTTTGAGGATAATTTTACTAGCTTCTAAATCTCTATAAACCTTTGTATTACTCAGATCTGGTAGACGTATTATGATACTTATATGTGGGAAATTCGTTGCAACTAGAGAACTTTATCTACTGACTATGGACCTATGTTCTGTTAAAAATTTTTTTAATATTTCAATAAGTATTAAAATATTTTATAAGAATTTTTAGTTCTTAACTTATTATTCTGTCATGAAAAGGATTAGAATACACGAGGTGGACAATGGGATTATAATATAGATAACAAGCAAAAAATATCAGCCTCCGCATTGAATTTTAATTATTACATATGTTAAGAGCAAATCAAAAAAAGTTTTTCCTAAAAATGCCAGCATTTTACTTTTCTTTCAGTTATAAGGTTGACTTTGAATTGAATTTTCCACGACTTTCACACTATTTTACATTTTAAATAATGATTTCGAAACTTTTTGGGAGCATTTTCATGAAAAAATCTATCTATATTAAAGCTGCTCTAGCTTCATTGTTTGTTTTATGTTCTTTCAGCAATTTTCCTGTTGAATTTTCTAATGAGAATATGAAGGAGGTAAAAAAGGAAAAGGATACAATGACTTTTGGAAAAAATGAAAATTTTAAAAAACATCAACTAAACAACTAAAAAAGAAAATGGACCGAATATTTACATATATGGAAAAAAAAAATTCTGTGTTTCTGAAAATTCTGTATTCCAACTTCTGTTCTTTTAAATCTTTTTGGGGGCTTCATTGTGTCGCCTCTTGATTGGTTAATCTCACTTTGTTTATCTATGAATTGGAGCATTTTGGCGGGAAATTTGTTTATTTTTACGGCTTTTTGATCCTAATATTTCAAAGAGTTGCACTGTTTAATCTTTTTTACCATGACTGCATCCTTTGATTTCATAATTTGACCTTTTCATCATGAATAATGAGAGAGGATGAGGGAATAAAAAAAAACATAGATAGTAGCAAGGAGAATAAAAAGAGCAAGAAAGAGGCAGAATGGAAAAATGATAAAGGAAAAGAAGAAAAGCAGAGAGAGGAAGAGAGAGAGAGGGAGAGAGAGAAAAAGAGAGAAATATTATTTTAAAAAAAAAAGCATGTTTACTGTTACACCTTTATGAAAGGTAATAAAAATTAGATATATCTATATAGAAACATATGTCCATTCGAATGCAACGTTGTGACAAAATTTCAAAAAGCAATCGATGATTTTCGAAGATTTACAAGTTAAACTAGCGAATATTTACATTTTTATTCATATGAAATATAGATTCTGCTCAATTCTATTCTATTATCTAATTTCAAAAAAACTATTAACATATTTTAAAAAAATATGAGAGAAAAAATTGATTGATTTTTTTGTTCCAAGAAAAATTTATTTTTATCAAATTCAATCATTATTCACTCTATAGCAGGCTTAAGTTAATTAAATAAATGAGATCAAAAAGGATCTAATTTCGAAAGATCAATCAAGATCTTATGATCAAATACCAACCGAAATAAAGCTGAATAAAAACTAACAATGACGAAAAAAAATTTTGGTTCACAATTTTTAAAGGATTGTTGTTGAATATTAAGAATAATTTCATCTCTAAAACTAAAACGAAATGATTTGTTAATATCATTATAATAAGCATAAATTGAAATACTAATTATGCAAATTATGTGAAATATCATTTAGCATTAAATATTCAAAAGTAGAACTCAAAGAGAAGTATCTATAATTACATTGTTTATTTAAATTATGCCTAGCAAATTTTTATTAAAAAATTAATAAAAAGGTATTAAAAAATATTAAATCAAGTACAAATATTCAATAACATTTAAAATAATACTTTAATATTTTACTTTTTACGAATTTTAAGTTGTAAAACGATCAATACCTTCTTTTTACCAGTTAAATTTTGATAAAACTGAAGTGATTTTAGTTCAATCAATAATAGAAATTTTGCTATTATTTCATGTCCTTTAAATATTTCATCACATCCCCACAGAAATATCTTAATTATTTCGTTTTCGTTTCATTCATGTTTTCACAATTTTAATGTCAACATTTTAATAAATGATTATTACCAATATCCAGTATCAGTTTTTCTTACAATTCGATTCCTGTTCTGGATTTTGAAATATGATACACAAAGATGAATGGAAATTGACAAAAATTGAAATATAAAATTTTTTTTTCTTTTTTTGAAAAACAAATAAGATTAAATTATTACAAATATTTAATGAACAAGATGTATGAAAATAAAATTAAAAAAAAAAAGAACTTATGGTGAAACTTGAAATGCATAAAAATAAATCAAAAAAAAAAAAAGAAGAACTTTTTATAAATCAATCGAAATGCTGATGTTCTATTCATTTTGATCATTTATTGAAGTGAATGAAGAAATAATATTAGCAGTAAATTCAAAAGTTACCAAATGATACAAATATTTCTGAGAATGCAAATTTCACTTATAAAAAATTTTGGAAAAATAAAACAGAAAATTTTTTTTTTTTTTGAAAAATAAATCAAATTGAATTAACACAAATATTGATGAAGATGATAAAATAAGAAAAAAAAAAAGGATTAGAAAGGTATGCCAAAGAAATTTAATCATTCATAATGTTCCTATTGCAATATTTGCACTATTTATCAAGCTTTTTTTTTAGCCTAAATCTTTTGATTCAGGCTCTGGTATTGTTCATATCAAAAATCTTAACAGAGTCTGATAATGAGTGAAACGATTCCTTTCATTCATTCTAATCATACTGATAAATGACTAATATTCAATTAAATGAATGTATTAACATAAAAATCCATCGATTGAAAAGTAATGCATGTAATTTATTAAAAATAACCTGATCTGTTTTATAAATCATAAAAAAAACAATGCTGAAATATCAATTATACAAATATTAAATTTAGAAGCAAAATTTCTAAAAATTAATAATTAACTAGTAAATAAACAGTATATAATCAAAGTCACAATTTCAAAGCTAATTTTAGTAAAATTAAATTGCCTGATTTGCATTTGAACAATAGTATCAATTGTCAAAAATTGGAAATTGAAATTGTAAATCCAAAAGTAAATCTATCGTTGCATTTGAATATTTTTCATTTTTCTTCAAATGTCGCAAAAAATTTTCTGCCAATTCATCGGACATAACTTTCATTATAATAATAATTATTAATAATTAATGATTAGCAAATTTAAAATTAGGAAAAACTATCGTGAAAATTATCCTTTCCGGTGGTTTAATGGAGCTTAGAAATTTGTAATTTTGCCTTACTTAGATGATGACGTTTATGATCTTTTCTTAAATTTATATCGATCATGCAAACTTTCATCAGTTAAATCTTTGTAAGGTAATGATTCAATCATTGCTGAATTACAACTGATATTGTATTTAGATAGAATGAAAAAAAAAAAAAAAAATAAATAAAAAAAAACTGCTACATTATTGATAAACAAACGATTTTTACGAGAAGAAAAAAGAAAGAAAAATAAAAATAAGACGGAAAAATAATTTATTTTTGTATCATTTTGATGTTTACGCAATTTTTATTTAAAGTAAATGCATATTTATTGCAGGTTAATTCTTAGCAATGGATTTGCATTTTCAAATTTCAATCTTCACCGATTTTTTCGAAATAAATGATTCTTTTCAATCGTTTTGTAATTTCATGCAAAATTGCACAAATATTTTTCCTTCCTTAGTGCAGTTACAGCAGAAATATAAATAATTCAGCAGAAAATTGTTAAAATTCAAGAAAGAAAAAACAATGAAAACGATTAATTAGTAGAAGAGAAGTGATAATTAAAATGATACAATTTGATTCAAAATTTAATTCGATGTTAAAAAAGTCTATTCAGTCGATCATATCTATTATTTACCTTTTTGTGCTCAGTATTTTCAATATTGCCTTTATTGAACATATTAATTCGTTATCATGTTATTTATTATTTTTGAAGATTTTGGCAGAATTCCATTTCCTCAAATTTCAATAGTTAAAATTTACTTATTCAATTCTCTTGTCTTCATTTTCTTTCTTTTGCATTTCCTCTTTAACGCTTTGATTTTCGTTGTTGACTCGTTAGAAATTTCCGGCAAAGTTAAAAATGATTGACAGGTTGAAATCGAGATACTATCGACGATTTGTTTATTGAATGAAGTAACCCTTTTTCAAAAGCTCACTCAAGTTTGGTTTAAATTATACGTATTAGATTAAATGATAAATTTCTAACAAGTAATTTTACATAACTTTTTATGAATATTTTTGCTTTCAGTTTTATTTCTTATAAAAAAAAGGCGCAATTTTATTAGAATGCTTTATTGAAAAAAATATTTTATTAAAAATTATTTCAAAGAAGTTAATCAATGATTTGAAATGGCCGTAAAAAGATTTGTTTATGACAGCTATTCATTTCAAATATGTAAGCTTTCTTCTTTTCTTACATATTGTCGAATTTTTTTTCAATATATTTTAATCTTCATCAATTTCTTCCTTTCTTCCTAAAAAAAAATTTTGTAGATTATTTTTTTTTTTTTTTTTTTTTTTTTGATTACAAAAATATAAATCAATTAACGCTTGCACTCAAATTTCCTTGAATTACCATTGCAAATTTTATTATTTAGTTAGACATTTCCTTGAATTTTGCCTTTTTTTTTTCGATTATTGAAAATTTCTTGGCAGTAAAAGAAATTCCGAAAATTAAATTTACTACTCATTTCGAGAACTAATAAAAATATTTGAAAGATTTTCTACGATTAAAATAGTCAAATTCAATTCCGATTTCAAACTTAAACTAAAAAATTAACTGATTATTTTCCTATAATGAAATAATTGTCTTCTGAAGTTTTTCAAGTTTGTAGCTGAAATGGTTATTTTGCATGTTCGATGAGAAAATTAAATTTTCTAAATTTAGCGCATTCGAAATGACTTTAACTTAAATTTCAATGCAAATAACTTTTTTTTTCTTTTTTTCTCAACAGCAATAAATGGAAGTGAGAGGATGAAAGTTAGCGGGAATGTCGCCAAAAGAAGATTTGTGACATGAAATTTTCGTTTATTAGCCACTTTTTATACTGTGGATATGCTTAAATTACAAATGCTACTGATATAATATTATCAGTGCTATCAATATGTGCTTCACTGATAACTGATAATTTATAAGATTACTAGCGAGACATTTGGAATGGTTATTTCATGCTGATCACGGATATTTAAGAATTTTTAACTATCTTTTTACTTCGCCGTCTCATGATCTATCTGAAATTATCATCTGGTCATGCTTAATTCCATTTGAAATTTGATAATATCTTACTTAATCATAAGATAATTTTTTTTTCATGATGTTTCAATATCATACATCTATTATCAATTCTCTATTTTAGTATTAGTTTTTAATTTCAACACTACAAGCTTAAAGTTGTTTTTTAAAATATATAAAATCCTTCCTGAATGAAAGGGTTTTATATATTTAAGAAAAATTTTTCCTGGAAGAAAGTATTTTTCTATAAGGAAGAAAAAAAATCCTTTCTGGGAGAAATTTCAAGCTAATTTGATCAATACGCGATTAATGATAGAAGTCATGATAAGAAGCAAATTTTAATTGGAATAAATCCAATAATTCTTAAACTTTCTCACATTATGATTTGTCACTTCAAAATATTCAAACAGTAAAGAACTTAAAATGGAAAGAAAAAACTTTTCGTCATTTTTCAAATTTATGATAAATATTAATGGTGACAATTGTGATGACTTTTAAAAATTCATTGTTTGGAAGAAAAATACGACAAACTAATCAATGATTAAATTTAAAATAGCATAAGTAATGTTTAGGAAATTGTAATCACACATGAAATCACATCACTGAAGTTATAATGTGTTATCAGTATTAAGACATAAGTTACGTGATAAATGATCTTGAAGGAATTAATTTCAGATATAATTTTATTTGAAGATGAAAGCGAAAAAAGAACAATCCTCTTCATCCATGATTTGAATGATACATATGAGTATTCTGGTATTTTGGTTACATTAGATGGTATATTCTTATTTAAATTCGAAATATTTCCAAAATCTCTCTAATAGATGAATTACAAGAATCAGTTTTTTTTTCTATTTTTTTTTTTTTCAACGCATTGAATTTAAAAATTATATTGAATGTCTCAGCTGGATATTCTGTTTTTTTTTGTTTCTTTTTTTAATTTATTTTATTTTTTTGTTTTTCATTGTTTTTCAGATTACTTTTCGTTCAAATGCTTAGTTTCAGCATAGTTAAACATATTTCAGTTTACAAATTCATCAAATTAATAAAATCTTATCATTATCATTACTTTTTTTTTATTACTTTTGCAATAACTTTGAGATTTTTTGGGAAATTATCAATTTTATTTACATAACTTTGTTTTATTATAAAAATAATTAACTGTATAACTGTGGAAATTGTACAACAAGCCTGATTATTTGATTTAATCTTTCCTTGGCTTGCTAGTTTTAAAATCAAAAGTTGCATAAATATTTTGAAATTAGTTCTTCGTTATTTTTTTCTCTATTATGCTTTTTATTTTGTTTAGCAGAATGCAAAATGCTTGAAAGTTTCATTACTTAACAAACTCTTTTAACTATATTTGCTTATTTAACTTAAGCTTGTCGAAATAATTTAAAATTCAAAATCTTTGAATTATCAAAGACTTTGTCGAAAAATTTCTATTCGCTCCATTTTAGAAATGAATAATCATGAATTTTGCATTAGAATTTATCAAATTCAATTTCTTTTTCTAGTAATATTTCTCAATTTTGATATTTTTGACGCTTATTGCAATAAAATCATCCAAAATTTCGTTACAATTTTTCATTTTTTGAGTATTTCAAAAAATCTAAAATAGTATAAATTTCAATTCTGTTGCAATGCAACAAGCAAACGAATCGAAATATTCATAATGTATTCATCGAATAGAATTTCTTTTTTTTTTTTTTCATGTATTTTAGAATTAAAAAAAAAAAAAAAAAAAAAAGAAGTAAAAAGGCAATTTTTGTTGCACTTTTTCCACTATTTGTTGGCAAATCAGTAATGAATGCTGCTATTTCAACAATTATTTTATTCGATTGCAAACGAAATAAATTGAAGATTTATTCATCGCTTGAAACTCTCCAATTTTGCTCAATTTAAATTCCTTTTTTTTCAATCCAACAAACTACATCAGTGCTTACAAATAAATGTTTCCTGCTATCATCAATTTGTAAGGGAAGTGAGCGTTTGAGAAAATTCCAAAGGAAATTATTTTATTTTTAGAGATTCAAAAAAGAAAAAAAAAGAGAGAGAGAAAGAGAAAAAAAGTCGATTTACAATTTGTTAAAAATTGATAGCAGAAATAATTGAAAACACAGCTTTCATTTCTAAGATAATATGATTAGAATTTTTTTTTTTAATTTTTTTTTCTATCAAATATATTATTTAAATTACAGAATGATGTATAATTCTATATTTCTCTCTCATTCAAATATTTCTTTAACCTTCAATTTGCATTAATCTAAAATCATCTTGCCTTACTAAGATTGCAAATGCAAATAATATGCAAATAGTTTGCAATCAACAATATAAATCCTTTATCTGATTCTTGTAATTGATTACTTTTGCAAAATTTGTAATTTTAATATATCATTCCATTTCCAATGTTTTATTTCTAATCTCCTTGATATTATTTATTTGAGAAATACCAATATGTTTGCGAATGATTGCTCAGAAAAAAAAATAAATAAATAAATAAAACTTGTCAGGATTAATGATATCGTTGAAATGTAAGCAATCTAATTAATTAATTAAATATAAATAAAGCTTGTTAGAATTAATAATATCATAAAAATGAAATATCATTTATTCATTCATATTGCTTCTTTATGAAATCTTTTTTCTCATCATCAAATATTATATTTGATCGTTAATTAATTTTTATATTAATATCTATTTTTGTTACTTTGAGAATGATTTAAATTCTAAGATGAAAATTTTTAGAAAAATATTAAGAACTTATAATTGATTTAATTGAAAAATAACTGATATTATATATATATATCGATAGTTTCTTTTTTGAATATTATATTTCTCAAAAAATTCCTGACATTCTTATTTGTTTTTTCTTCTTTTTGAAGAATGATTAAAATTTATCGATTATCACTGAATTAAATGTTTTCACTTTGCTACTGTAAATAAAATTTGATCTTATATAATGATGTGAATTGCGATTTAAATAAGTTCAAATAAATCACATAAACGATAATATTATCATTAGAAACTTGAAAAATTGTAAATAATCCATCATTTTATCATATTTTGCACGTACAAATATGGCATTTTTACTTTTGATTTGATTAATTAGTAAAATAGCATTTGAAAAATTTCATTTGAAGGATGTTGAAGTGCAAAAAGTAATTGCACCTTTTGTGTTGCTGCAGTTGCTTTTTAATAAAAATGTATACAAAATGTATATATGGCATATTTTCTTAGTGTTCATTTCTCACATTTAAATTTTCCTCTTTTTTTTTCGCAAATGAATACTTTTTAGAAATTTGAAAAAAAAAATAAAAATGAAAAAGTTCATGAAATTACGAATATCTTCTATAATTTCTATAGATTTAATGAGAAAATTCCAATCTTCATAATCTTACTTTATGTATTATCGATAGTTTATTTTATATTTACTTTGAAAAGCATTGAAATATGATGTCAAGCAAAAAGTTTATCCGAGTGATTTTTTGTTTAAATTCAAAATGGATTATAAAATGGCGGTGATAATTCGAAAGTTAGCAAATAGCATATGGTCCATAAATTGTTTAAAAAAATGTACTGTTGTAGTCTTGTTGACGAAGTTTTGAAAAATAATTATTGAATTATAAGCTCATAATGAGTGGACATCTTATGGTCCTGAGGTCATTTGACATTTTAAGCAACAAATTAGAAAAGCAAAAAAGTTCGAAATTGACAGAAAATCAAAAAAAGAATCGTTTATTTTTGAGTAATCGTCTTTTCTTATTCTATGCAACAATAAAAAATCATTTCTGATCGATTTGTGATAGATGACCAAAATAATCGCAACAATTGGGTAGAGAAAAATCAAAATTAGATCGAAAAAAAAATCATTACTTAGTGATCTATGATTTTCTGAATCCTATCGAAATCATAACATCTGAAGAGTATGCTCAGCAAATTGATAAGATGCATTGGCTTATTTCTTCCATGACAATGTCTGATGACATTTCAGACGTTGAACAAATTGAGTCAGAAACTTTTTTCTTCATCCATCATATTCATTCGATCTCTTTCTAATCGATAAACATTTTTTCAATCATCTCGACAACTGTTTGCATGTAAAATGCTTTCAAAACCAAAATAAATCAGAAGGCAACTTTCATCGAAAGATTCGTTGAATTCCGCCGAATTTTTCCTACGCTATAAGAATAGCAGAAATTATTTCCTGTTCATAAAATTTATCCATCATTATAGTTCATCCATTGAATCTAAAAGGACATATTTGAGAGTAATTACAATAATTTGAAATTTATAGTCCGAAAAGTAATTATTTTTTCAGCAACTTAATAACACAATACAAAAATAAGTGAGCATATAATATTTTTATTTCAGTTATATTCAAATATTAGAATGCTTTGGAAATTAATTTTGAAATAACTTTATGAATAATGTTTGAGTTGTAAATTTTGCTATGAAATTAAAAATTTTTTGATTATTATGTGTATGTCATTTAAATTAGTTACGTTTATCGTTTTAACGCATATCGCAAGTTTATTTTCATTTTAATGATATTAAAAAAAAAAATAAAATATTTTTCATTGTTTTAATTTGTTGAGAGTAAGCAGTTAGAGTTCATTGAAGCAATTTCAAAATTTTAAAAATGCACTAGTTTGGTCGATTTTATTTTATGTTTAATGTTTGTCTGATCATTTATTTGCCATTAGGAAATCGGGATACTGTATATTATGATATGAAAATATTTGGTCTGAAAATTGAATTTCAAAATAATTTTTCCCATACTTCCTTCAATAATATTTTTTGTCCAATCTTCTAAATCGATAAACTTTATTAAAAACTAGCAGTTGGTTATTATCTATCGGAATTTCATCACAAGCAAAAATTGTTTCTTTCATTTTAAACTTTAGTTCGAAATGAATTTTTTCAAATTTGGTAACTTTTGTTAATTTCAATTTTTAACAATAATAGTGTAATTGTTACTTTCAGTAAAATTTAATTAAGAAAATATTCATGAAATATTGGGAAAATTTTGTGTTAAACAAATTGAGGGTTCAGAAAATTTCTTACATTGCTTCATTTAATCAATATATCATCAATTTTGATAGGTAGATTATATGATATGTGATAAGAGATGAACGAAAACTAATTTTTGATCTTCACGACATTTTCCATTTATCACTGCAACACCTTCTCTTCATAATTCTTTAAACACATAGCATACAAAAGTTTCATGATAATAATTAGTATTAGTAGGTTTGGTGGATATGTAACAGTGATAATTTGTCAAAACACAGTTTATCTGGTGATAAATAACTTCTAAACAGCAGTAGATAAGTTTTCAAAATTTTCAATTCTGTTTCAACTTGCCGAAATGTTTCCTTTTCTAAAAACACATCTTTAGTCTTTCTAATTCATTCTTTTTCTTCATTTATTTAAAAAACAAAAAAATTGTTAGATGAAAGTTTCGAACCCCATAATATCATTATTTTAGTCTAAATCAAATTAATCAAAAACTAAAAATTAAAATGAAATTAATTTAGAATTTTTGAATATATCCCAGATAATTTTGCACAAAAAAGAAAAAAAAAACTGTGAATAAAGAAGTAATTATTAAATATTAAGTAAATATGAACTTAATGAATTTTATAGAAAATATTTGTTGAAAGACTTGTATAAAATGCAAATTTTTTTTTTGATAATATTTTGCGTAAATAATTTAAATAGTTTGTTCATAAAATTTTAATGCCTTAATATCTTTACACTAAATATGTGAAAAGTTTAATCAAATTGAAATTGATTTCCACTTTTATATTTATTTATTTCTTTTTTTTTCTTTTTTTTGCATTTATTGCATTTACGATTGATTAAGATAGTTCACTACTTCTATCAAATATCATATCTTTTTAACGGAAAACATTTTCTCAATATTTCCTTCAGAAACTAATTTTTAATTTTAATTTTATATTTCAAATTTTCAGCTGCCTATAAGTTACCTTTCTTTCAATTTAATTTTACACTATATTTTCGTATAATATAGCTGCTAACCTGGAAAAACGCACCTTTTGCTTTCATTATTAGCAAAATTCATATTTAATTATTTTTTAACAATGAAAAATGCTATTATTACTAATAAAAATATTTTTATTTTTATTTTAAACATTCACAATTGATGCAAAGTTTTAATTTTAATTATTCATCATCATGAAAGAAAACAATTTTGAGAATTTTTCATTATTAAAAACATGGCTAACACTACCAACATAAACATACCTACTGGATGTTAATTAAATGTTAATTAAATTTCATTAAATTTGTTAACTATAATTTTTAGTTCTTACTTAATTATTAAATTATGAAAGAATTGATTATTGATGATTAAGGGTCAAATACTTTTAAGAAAGGTATAATTGCAGGATTAGAGCGAAAAATGAGTTATATTATTTTTTGTAAAAACAACTTTTCTTTTTCTGATTTTTTAATATTATAATTTAAATTTTAATTTAAGCAACATTTAGAAGCAGTATTTTCAAGCAATATTTTTTTTCTACTATTTCATGTAAATTTGTTTATATTTGCAAAGAAAAAAAAAATCAATGTAAAAATTTAATAAAAATCAAAAATTGAATGAAATGTTTAATAAATATTTATAAAAGCTACGAAATTAAATTGCAAAAGTTTTTTTTTCCTCTTATTAAATTCATCATAATATTATTTTATAATTATTATAAATTTGAAATAATATTAAAGAAATATTTATGCTATAAATGTATTGAAAAATAAAATCTTAATATAAAAATCTTTTGCCAAACAATTTTCTTATGTAAATAATATTATTGTTAATTAAATTCATTTGATTAAATTATATTTGTTGCAGAACTTTTCATTAAAATCATTGCCAATTCCTAGTAGTGCTTCAAATAAGAATAAATTACAGATTTTGAATTGGGAAATTTTGGCTCGTTTAATGATAGTTAGATAGCTAATTTTAAGATTCAAGGAAATGAAATCTTGAAAATCGGCCAGAAATAATCATTGGGCTTTTATTTTGCCTAGGCCTTGTCTTCCGTTTATATAATGTACCTCATTTTGTTTATATACTGATCTTGAAATTCATAGGCCTTTTTTTTTTAATTAACAATGCAAACTTCCTCTATTCAATGATTTTTCATTTTCACTCCATACGATGCTTAAATTTATCATTCAAAATTTCTCATTCCAATTAGAATTTCCAATTTTTCAACATTTCTTTTATTTTCTCAGAAAATTCTTTCTAATTTTTTCATCACATATCGTTGAAAAACGATCAAAAGTGATTAAATTTGATTAACAAAAGCGAATTTTCGATAAATTTTGAGAGCTAATTAATTTGATAATAAGATTTATTAATTTGCATATATAAATCCAATTTTAAATCATAAAAGCCATATCGATTTTAGAGATGAGAAAAAAAATTCAATCAAATAATAATTGAATCATTAAATACATCATTATTGCTAAATCCATTTTTTAATTAACTTCATAATGTATATTTTGGAATTGGAAAAAAATTCGAATTTTACAGCCGGATTTATCTTGGCTTTATAAATGACTGAATGATTATTTGGCGGGAAATTAGATGAAAAAAAAAAATGTAAAAACTCAAAATTTATTGTCAAAAATTTGTAGGAGAAATTCAAAACATTAATTTATCGTCAGTACTTTTTTTTTAACTCAAAAAATTCGAAGAAAATTTCCTTTTTTTTTTTTTGTTAAAAAATAGCAGATTTAGAAACTTGATAGGTTGCTATTCATTTTAGCGTAGATTAATTTGTTAAGTGCTTTTTACGTCTTCTTAATATATGAAAAAAAAAAAAAAATGAAATGCACCAATTGTGAAATGAAATACGAAATAAGTTCATTTTTCTTTGTTCTAAGATATGTTCGATATGGCAAAGTTTACATCGTAATTAAAATTTCGCAATTTTAATCGATCAATTTCGAAATTTGATATCTTTGTTATCAGTTCAAGATGCTTTCCACTATCTGAAATTTTTTCTAAAATTTTGATAAAAAGATAGAAGGATGTAATTATTTTCGTCTTATTATTTAATCGCCCGATTAGCTAGATGCAAAATTTGTTAATTTGAAATGAATTCAACAATTTACTTCCGAATCTTATTTTTGAACACTTCAAATTTGAACAAGCAAGTTAATTAGTATTTTTCTTATACTCGACAGTTTCCATCAAGAATTTAAATTAAATTTCTTCACTTACAAATACTATGAAATGAAAAAGTATTCGAAATCAATCCTAAATCAACCGTTTCCTTTCAGTAATTTTCTTTTTTTTTGTTTTCATTTATTTCATTTCCTTAAAATCATAATCGAGTTAATTAAAGCCAAATTAGCAAATAAATGTTGCTAAATTTATATAATTAAGCTTAAGCGCAAATCATATACGATTAACATGTATGCTTGTAAACATAAAAAATATAAAGGTTTATTAATCAATAAGTAAATTTTTTTCGCCATGCCAAATAAAGGTTAAAGGTCAAATGATCAATCAAATCAATCATTCGCTTAATATAGCATTTATGTCGCGTAAAAAAAACTGCAATATTTGACGCAAATGCGATTTATCTTTTTACGCGACGAAATCGTAAACTTTTCCAATGAAGCATCAGAATGCCTTATATTAGTAGGAATAGATGACGTTTGTTCAAAAGAAATTATCATTAAAACAGATTGCTTATTTAATTTAGTTCGATCATTGTCTCATTTGTTATTTTATTTTACGAAATTAACTTATTAGATCAATTTCGCAAATGAAATATTCTCATGCAATCCGTGTTTTATCAAAAATTTTTCCATTTATCAGCAGATTCTGCTTTATGTTCATTTAGCTGATAATCCTTGAATTTGACAAGCTTCTATTCATATCGTAAAAAATAATTCCTTTTTTTTTCTTTTACGATCTTAAATTTTTTCCTTTTTTTTTTTTTGTTCCTTACAATTTATCTGAAAATTTATGCATATCAATAGCAATTTTAGAAGAAATATTATTTTTAGATTCTAAATTAGAAACATATCCTCTCATTAATCAACAATAATGCAGAAAGCAAAAAGATAGTACTGATTAGAGTTGTTAACACTTATTTTAGAAATTCATGTATTGATTAGAAATGATAACATTTATTATGGAAACTTATGCAATGATTTAATTGGAAAACTTTTTTAATTTGAAATAATTTTTCAATATTTGACAATAAATTTCTTTTTTTTTTGTCATTCAAGAATAGAATGCAAAATAATAAGAAGATAAATAGGGGAGATTGATAATAATAAAAGCACGATTACTTTGAAATTAATTTATTGAAAATAGAAAAAGTTCAAAGAACGAAATTTTTATAGCAAATCGTCACATATTATCATAGTTCGTTATCCAATATTAAAATTGTCGTTGATAATTTATTTATGCATTCATTTGCTAGAACGAAATTAGATTATAATATATTTTTTAGTTAATTAAATTTTTTATTTAAATATGAATTACTTTGTTATTGCTTTTAGATTAAAATAGAAAATGCAGAAAAATTTTTGTTATAAAATAACAAAATAAATTGTTACATTAATTTATATTAGAATTAAATTAATTGATTACTTCGATAAAGTTATTTTATTTAAACTTTTTCGTTGTAAAGTACTGCTGAGCTAAAGTTAAGTAATATAATTGTTGAATTACTTAATAACTTTCGCAAAATGATATTTATAATTATCGATTAATTGTATTATTGCTAATGAATATATTAATTCTAAGCAAATGATATCTGATTTCCTTCTAAAAATATATCTTTTTTAAATACAGAGAAATAAATTTGGTTTATATTTGAATTTTAAAACTGCTAAATGATAATATAGCAAAAAAAAAATGTGCTTCAGTAACAATAATAATGATAATTAGCTGATAATAATGATAAAAGCAGATTTTTACGCATGTAATCATAAACAACAACCATTTTAATTCTTTAGTTTTATTCAAGCAATAATTATTTCGATTTCTTAATTTTTTCCAAACACATTTTCATTCTTTTTTTTTTAACTGAACCGTAAAAATCCCATAATGCCTTGGAAGCTCAACTTGCCAAATTTATTCATTCATCTAAAAATGGTTATTTTTCAAAAAAGCAATTTCTGTATGATGAAAAACCAAATTTTGAAAAAAAGAAAAAAAGAAGAAAAGAGTCAAATTTAAAGCGGAAGAAATTTGAAAAGCATCGATTTAAAAAGTTTCTCCATATGAAGTGTTTCTTTCTTGCAACAATTTCAAAATTTTTGTTGTCACTTTTTGCTAAAATTTTTATTTGTCTCTTTTAGCCATAAAATTTTTAATCTTATTGTTTACCAATATTTTAATTTTTGATCGTTTAATAAATAGTTGTCTTTTTCACTTACGAAATATTTGCAATCATTAAAAGATGATGAAAAATGAAAAAATGGAGTATGATTTTCGTTACAATTTAAATACATATAAAAAAATTAAATGAAATTTCGATTCTAAATTTCGATTCTAAATCTGCACCGAGATTTATCTCGGTGCAGATTTAGAATCGAAATTTTTGCAATGATTTTTTTTTTTTTTGCAAAAATAAATAAAAATAATTGCACGAATATGATTCTTCTAATAGAAAAAAATTTTTCATGAAAATTAAGATTTTGAAAAATCATTGAATTGTTTACTCTTCTAAAATTGTGCGCAAATAATTACATCATCTCGAAGTTATTATCATACGTAACTATACATATATATTTATGAGTAATTTAGAAGATGAATGAAAAAATTAGAAATATAATAAATGGATATTCTGGCTAATTTTAGCTTTACTAGACAGGGGGGAAGGGTCATACAAATAGGGTCAAACTTCAAATTAGGCCTTGTTTGAACTCAGACTTTAAAAAATGACCATAAAAAATTGATGTCATTTCAAAAAAAGGAAAAGAAAAAATTGCTTGGAAAATAAAAGGAAAGGTGAATTAAATTTTTCCAGTGAAAAGTTAGATGAAAATTGAATGATTATTTTAAATTTTGAATTTGAAGACTTAAAATTGAAAAATTTTTCGCATTTTGGTTTATTTTGAAAATTTACATGTTTCTTTTTTTAAATCTATTTAAGTGATTCTCAAATTTATTTCATTTCAGATTTTTCAACCAATCATTACAATTTGTGTTTTCCATATCTATTGAACTAATCATATCATAATTAATTCTAAACTGATTTTAATTCTATTCGAGAAGCAAGTAGTTCCGAAAGATAAGTACTTTTTCTGAAAAAAAAAGTTTGAGCAAATGTTTTAGTGAATCTAAGAAAGGAAGCTCTATGAGAAAATTTAAAATTTTTTGTTTTTTTATACCTTTTATTTTATTCTTTTTTTCTTGAAATGTTCATATGAGCATGGTTGCATTATAAATAATGATTTTGTCTAAAAATAGATGAATTTGAAATTCACCGGAAATAATCCTTTTCCAAGCAATTAATTTTTTTAGTTCACATTGATTTTATCAAACTTTGGAAGAAACAAACATTTTTTAGTCTATTTATTTAATTAAATTTTTCTCATAATAATTGTGTAAATGATTGCTAAATGCATTAGAATGTGGATAAAAGTTGCCTAATAAAATGATAGATTAATAAAATTATCTCATTCGAATTAATTCGCTCATCGTTGATAATAAAAAATAATCATTTGAAGAAAATTTTTGTTAATAATAATAATAATAATAAAGGAGCTAAAATTCGCAGAAGTTCGCAAAAGCTAACTCCGGAAGAAGCTCATTCCACAAAAGCTAATTCGCAGAAGTTAACTCGCAAAAGCTACTTCAAAATTTATCTGTTAGTTTATTAGGCAATACTAGTTAGGCATATCTTTTCTAGAAAAAATTTTGCCTGTACATTTCGCTAGATGAAATGGAGTTTGTCTGTTAGGTCGCATAATTGTTTGAAAAATGAAAATGTTACTTAATGATCGATGAAATGAAGAATCTTGTCTATTCTCCTAATAAACCATACAAAGATTATGATTACTTTGCCGAGTTTTAAGAAGTTTCACCCATATGTGGAAAAATTTATTATAATTGCTAAGAATTAAAATATTTTTGCATGAAAATTATAGCATACCAGGCGGAATTAATAGCATAGCGGCATGTTTAAGCTATTCTAGCCTAAACTTTCAAATACTTAACATGAAATTTCTTCATAAACATTTTCTTCATAATCATAAATTATCCTTAGTTTACATCCTAATTTGATGTATTCATTGAGTGATGCATTCATTTCTTCCTTGGAATCAAGCCAAATTATCTCTTTATATTCTTCGAACTTACTCTAAACAAGATTTGAAATATGAACAACAGGGTGATACAAATGGATCAATGGAATTCTCAATGTTTTGAGCGTAATCGTTTATTTTCTGCCTGCTTTCGAAGAATAAGTTTTAGTAATTTATGATAATTTCCAATTTTTGATTTAAAATTTTTTGTTTTAATCAACAAAATGAAAGTAATTAGCGTTTAATTATCTAAAAAAAAAAAAAAAAAAGCTTTAACTTTAAACATAATAGTAGCTAATTGTGAAAATTGGGATTTTATAATTTTCATCTTTGAAATATGTAAGTAGATTAAGTATAACTAGTTACTCTATTGAATTCTTGAAGGATTTATTTTTGAAAGGACAAAATATTTAAATCTAACAATTACATTTGAAATATCATTTGCGACTGTAATATAACAAATCATTGCTTTGTTATTAGAAAATTTTACAAAGTACTTTAGCAAATTTCCAGACTTGTCATTATTCTATACATATCATTGATTCAATTTTTCAAATATCATTATGTTAAATATAACTTTCAAGTAGAAAACAACTAAAGTACATGCTTAGAATAAAAATTAATGGAAATTTGAAAACAAAAAAAAAAAAGAAAAGCTAAAATTTTATTTCGCATCTTTTTAGTCTCATTGAAATATGCACAATTCGTATAGTTTCAATCAAAATGATCATCTAATAACTATTAATATGATCAAACCAATCTATGCTTACTTTATTTCATAAACAATATAATATCACTTTAAAGTTTTCTTTTCTTAAAAAAAAAAAAAATAGAAACCGATGATTTCTTATGAATACTGCTAGTGAACAAATGCGTTTTGGTTTTTATGTGTTTTTTTTTTTTTTTTTGTAAACTTCTGAAACATATGTTCTATTTTTTTGATCAAATATGAATGCAAAATTGATGTTTCTTAAAATGATAGTTAAGCCAAAGATTTCGAGAAGAATATATTGAGGAAGATTTAACGAACAGGCGATATCAAGATAAGTTTGCTAAGTTCAAAAAAAAAATAAATAAATAAGATTGAAATAAAGTTTACGATCGTTTTTTTTGTATCAATATTCCTTTTGATTGTTTAGCGGCGTTTATTTGAAAATATTTGAAAATAACAAAAAAACATGAAAAAATCATGAACATTAATGATGATTTGAAGGAAATCACTTAACTAACATTTCAGAACTTCAAAACCATTCGGAAATCTTCAAAAAATCATTTTCAATGAAAAAATGAAGTAAATCTTCCTTCTCATCCTATCTTTTTCGTTTTCCTCTTTATCATTGTTAAATTCATTCATCCAATGGCATTTCAGCCATTCCTGTTTAAAAATTAAAATTCAATTTGTCATTTCAATCATATTTTCCCATTTTTCGTTATTTTCATTTGACATTTGGAAACGAAATATGAATTACTTATATATAGCTTGCAACTTTTTTTTTTCTTTTCTATGACAAATTCTTAATATAACGATAGAATCACTGGCTAAAATTTACGATCAGAAAAAAATTTGTGAAAATTTTTTGTGAGAAAAGAAAAATAAATTTTTCCATAAAAATAATTATCTTTTGATAATTGAAGAAATTGCCAAAAATATATGATAATATGATTCAATTTAATTGGCTCATTTATGAAAATGTATTAATTGCTATGGACAAAAAAAAAAAAAATATTATTCATGGCGAAATTTTTTCATTTGCAATAAAAATGAGCGCATTGTGAAAAAAGACTTTTTGCGCCAAGCTTTTTTTTCGGTTTTTTTTGTTTTATGTCATTTATTAAAGAAAACTTGTCGCATCCGGAAGTCTTTTTAGTAAGTGTTATTTATTAAAGAAGACTTGCCTTATCCAAATAATTTTTTGGAAGACTTGTCTAAATGGTTTTTGGTAGCCTAAAAGAAACTAGAATGAATGACAAGTGTAAGTTTTCAAATAGAAAAATTAAATTTTCAACCGTATTGTGCATTGATGCTTTCAAATTTGAAGCTTTTCCATCATTCATAATACGTTTTTTTTTTTTTTTTTTTTTTTTTATTGCGTCAGTTGGAATACAAAAAGTTCTATTCTTGCTTTCCCACAAATATTTCAATTTTCAGCACTTTTGAGCATCGTAGGATGATTTATTTCTTGCAATGATTATTCCTACTTTTCTCTTTTACATTTGTCATTTTAATTTTCATGAATTTTTAAGTTAAATTTCATCATTTCATGTTTTAATTATTAAAATTTAAAAAAAATTAAGAAATTGAATTAAAAATTAAAAATTTTTCAATTAAACATTTTCAGTCTTATTTTTTTTCCCGAAAAACTTTTGCCGTTACTGCTATAGGGGATTTGATTTATAATGTGAAGAAAAGAAAAAAAAAAAAAAAAGTAAGCAACTTATTATTACTTATATTTCAGAATGAATTTTTCCAAACGTCATTTACTTTTCAAAAATTTTAACATTACCATATCAAGTATCATTTTTAAAAAAGAAAAAGTAAGCAATTTATCATTACCATATTTTAGAATGAATTTCTTGAAATGTCATTTATTTTTCAAAAATTTCAATATTACTGCTTAATCTCATCTTTGAGTTCTTAGATATTCTTTTCCTTTTTAATTTTATAACATCATTTTGAAGTTTTTCCGTAATCCATTTATTTTAGTCGGTTTCTATAAAGAGAAAGAAAAAAAAAAATCGAAATATGTATGACACAAATTTGATATTTAACTCAACGGTGCTTATGCATAGCGATAAAATGAGATATACGTGTGCGAATGCGATAAAATATGATCCATACTAATGTTTAGGGCTGAATTACAATTTGCGAATATGTTTTGCGAAAAAATAGATCATGAATAAGTTGTTAGAAATTAATTAAGCTTTTATGCTTATGCAAAGCGATAAAATGGAAAGCACCAAAATAGCTAGCTCAATGTTGAGGAAAGATATTTCTGTGATTATATCGAGAAATATCGGTAATTCGAGAATCGTTGGAATGATTGCATGCGATGAGATTGATTTAGTTGCTAGTTATAATCTTAAATAACTTGCACTCATGCTACCATGCATGTATAACATGTAATGCATTGACTAATTAGACGTTAATAATTGCTATCAAATATCATTCAAATGTTTTGAAATTTCTATGCGAATACTTGCGATTTTTTTTAATAAAAAAATGCTAAATTCTTTATTCAATATAAAATTCATTCTAATGCCATAAAAAAAAAAAGAAAAAAATGAAAGTTATTGAAAATTTAGAATTCATTCATATATCACTTTTCAGAAAAAAAAAAAAGAAAGCATTAACACCATTAAACTGTTTCAAAATGAAAATTTTTTTTTTTTCAAAATTTCATTGATCTTTTACCATTTTCTAATCCGAACAAATTTTTTGTTGTCTCATTATCAAACTTAATCAGCTTTTTTCGCTGCGTTTAATAGTCGCAATTTAGCTGATTTTTTAATATCTTTCTAAAATTTTTAAAGTTAAAAATAACTTTAACATATCCATATAAGTCTTTTTTTTTTTTTTTTTTGAAAATATTGTAAATGTTAGTGCTCGTTTCTTTTCATTGAAATGATCAATTATTTTCTAACTTAAAAAACATTTGTTATAATTTCTTTTCTGATTTTGATAAATGTACACATTTCAATCTTGTTCACTTATTTGATTTATAATTAGCGTTCTTTTCTTTTATTTTCCGATATAATGAAGAAATTTGGGTCAAGAAAATGATAATTCGGAATCAAATTTTTAATTCTTTCTAAAATTATGCTACTCATCATTTATTCCAAAAAATCTCAATAATTCTATTCACTCATCAATAAAAAATTCAAATTCATCTTGATTGTAATCTTCAGGTATTCTTTGAAATTTATTATTTCAAGTTTTCAAATTTAACTTACAATTACTTTTCAGCATTATGATGTAATTTTATCTACATATCACTAACTTATAACTACTCTTAATTAATATTTCATCAATAGTAGTATATTTAGTATTAAATTAAGTTATCTCGCTTCAATAATTAAATTGCATCTTTTAAAAATGCAATCTAATTGTTGATGTTAATTTACATTATTATATTATCAACGCTTCAATATTTAAATTCTATCTTTCAAATTAGTTTGTTTTTAGATTTGATGCTTCGTTGTGTTTTACTTATTTCGGCCGTCGATTACCTTCTT
Organism: Onchocerca lupi; assembly: GCA_028564675.1. Taxonomy (NCBI): domain Eukaryota; kingdom Metazoa; phylum Nematoda; class Chromadorea; order Rhabditida; family Onchocercidae; genus Onchocerca; species Onchocerca lupi. Next base: position 49,006 of record JAOVVO010000462.1, read on the forward strand.
CAATCGCTCTTTCTATTTTCTTTTTTTATCTTTTTTTTTTAATCAACGTATCCTTCAATTAAGAAAAAAAAATAAAAAACTAAATAGGAAAATAAGAAACTCAAAAACTCTCTCTAAATAATAAAATGAAAAAACTCTTTCAAATTAAGGAAAATATTTGTCAAAATAATAATGCTTGAAAATTGAAATTTGAGTTGATCAAAATTGTGTCATCTTCTTTTCCCTTCATTACAAGATTTCAATCATAACATCAACAATTTCATTAACATATGCTGCTTGTACATTTGATGAAAACTTCTCAGTTAACCGATATTCTGATATTCTCAATTATTTCATTTCTAGTACCCAATAATTTACTTCCTTCATTATTCTAAATTTTCCAATTTCAAATAGACTATTCATCGATTTCTTTTTTCTTGAAAAAAAAGCATCATCATCATTCATATTGTTTGAAAATTGAAACATCTTCTTCTTTCTATTATTTTAATACAATTAGAAAAAATCTATTTTGTCAATGAAATTTGTGCAAATCATCAAAAATGATTTATTACCGTGAAAAAAATTCTTTGAAAATTTCAAAATAACTTTCTAATGTTTATGTTATTTTTTTTTTAAAGCTATTCTTAACGATCAGAATCATATTTTTTCGAATTCCTTGAAAAAAATTCAAAACAAAAATTTTCGAATCTTTAACTTAAACTTTTGTCAAGAAGGCTTACTTTTTTAAAATTTATAAATTAAATTTTGATGATTATTCTAATAAATTCTATATGATAAATGTTCTTTCTTCAATATCCATTTTTCGTTATCATTTACTATTAAAGCAATTAATTTCTTATTAAAAAATAAAAGAAAAAATGAGCACTTAATATGAAACAAAAAAAAAAAAATTATTATTAATACTGTTAATCAAATTATTATCAGCATTTTTTAGACTATTTTTGCGCAGGAAATGTCGTTTTCAGATCAATAATTTCAAATCTGAAGCACTTTCGATGTTTTTTTTTCTTTTTAAACTTAATTACTTCCTTGTTTATATAAACATTTTACATTTGATTCAATCAACAATTCTAAGAAAAAAAAAAAAAAAAAGAAGCATCAAATTTCATTCGTTCTTTTCCAATCTCATAGTTGGTTAGAAATAAGAAATCTAAATTTTCATGTTCATATATAAAGTTAAACAATTTGATTTGTCTAAGTTGCATAAGATGAGAAAATATAGCAACAATTTTTGCGATGAAAAAGCGAAAAAAAAAAAAGATGCGAAAAAAAAAAAAAAAACATAGTTTCAAGTGCTACAAGAAAAGGAGAAGAAAAACTTAATTTAAACCTTCCCATAACAATAAAAAGCCTATTTTTAACAGCTGTTTATATTCAATTTCGTTTTTTTTTTTCGCCGATCTTAGCCAAACAAAATCCTTTCTTTTTTACTTTCATAACGTTCGTTTTTCCGTTTCCTCCTTTCTTGTTGGATAAAAATTCATATATTTCTGATGATAATTGATCAATATTCTCTGTATTTCTTTTGTGTTAAATATCAAAGAGAACAATTAAAAGGCTATTGAAATAAATTTTTAATTTACTTCTAAAGTATGAAAAAAAAAATGAATGAACGGAAGAAGAAGTGAAGGAAAAAAAAAGAAGAAAAAAATTCCGGAAAGTAACAAAAGAAAAAAAAGCTTTTTCTAAATGCGTCATATATGCTTATTAAAATTATTTTAATAAACTTGTATAAAGCTCAATTTCACATATCGATTGATATTTTCAATTTTAGTTTCGATTAATAATTATAAATTTGGATTAATTGATTTATTAGCATACTAATCAATTATAATTTTTATTTTCAGTCAAATGGTCCAAACATTCTGTCTATGATTTTGGTATTTGCTGACTGTATTTTGTATTATTGGTCTATAAAAATTAATATATCAATGAAATAAATGCTATGGTAATAAAAGAGAAGAAATTCGATGGAAATATAGACGAAAAAATGGTGAGTAATATAATATATTGATAGTTAAGTGATAGTGATAGATTAAAAATTGATCCTTTGGGAGTATTTTCATAAATAACTATCGTTTTTTCCTAGTATTTCTTTTGCAAAGTTAAATATTATCATCAGATCATTTTAACAATATTTTTGAAAAATTTTCGTGAGGAAAAAAGAAAAGAAAAGAAAAAAAAAGCATCGATCATTGTTGATTTATCAAATGATAATCTTATCCGATTCATTTGCATTACTTAAGAAATAAAAAAAATCTTGTCTAACTTCATTTAACTATATTACATTCAAAATATAATTTCAAAATGAAGCATTAGAAAGAAAATTCCGCCTGAAAACATTTATGAAATCAATCATCCCATTGGGTGTTCAATCATATCACATTGATAAATTACTTTGTTTATGAGCAACAAAATTTCTATTTGAAAATTCCTACAATGCACATTTAAATATTGTTAATAGTTTGAAAATGATATAATTTATTTATTTTTAAAAATAAATGCACATTTTGGCATAAAATTTATTTAAAATTGCCTTTCATAAAGCCATATCAACTATAATATATTCTAAAGTTTTTAGATTTTTAATTTTTCATTAAATTTATAAGCAGATTAACAAATAGCATGAAATTAAATAATGGCCTCTTCGATAGTGTTTTTCTTTTTCTTCTAATGAACATTTCAATTTTATTTTTTATTTTTTTTTTTGCTAAAAATAAAATTTTGTAGATTTTTTCAAGTTTAACATAATTTCCGGAAAAAAATCTTCCTACAGATTTCTCTTTTACTTCAATTGCTAACGATAAAGCTTTTTCATTTAAATTGATTCTTTTGTAAATTATATGAAAATACTATCATAAAACTGTCATAAAAGAATTTTTCATGCTGAAACTAACTTTACTAATGCTACTATTTATTGTATTTTTCAAAATTTCTAGAAGAAAATTTTTCTTAAATTTGAACTTAAATCTGCAATTGTTAGAATGTATCGCAAATCCAATTTCTTTAATTGGCTTTTTCATTGCAAGTGAAACATTACAATTTTAAAATATCAAAATCATTTGAAATCGATAATTCAGAATTTAGTAGTTTCAAACTTTAAAAGGAGAATTGTAAAGTTTTTCGAAGGGATGATAACAGATAATTTTTTTTTTTTTTTTAATCACAAACTACCAATAATATTTGCTCATTTTGCTTCTATTTCTTCACTCCTAGCATATTATTTAGAAAAGATGACAAATGACATGACATTCTTATGCTAAGTTTGTCTAAAAGTAATTTCTATATGAAAAAGTAATTTTATGGAAGTAAGTTAACGTATGCAAATTTTGCTATAATGCTTTGGTAGTGCTAAATTTTTTCATATCAGTCAAAATCATTTGATAAGATTTGCTTTTCTTATCACAAATTTTTTACTACTATAATATTTTATCGAAATTAGGAAGTCGTTGTTTCAGAATTTATAATCTCTTAAATGTGTCTGAATTTAATAATTCTATATAAAATTAAATTTTATTGATATAGGCTAATGAAAATTTGTATTTTCATTTGCTATGAAATATGTTTAAAAAATTCAGGAAAAAGTTCGTATAATATGAAAATATATTTTAATTTCTGAAGATAAATAATTTTAAACTGGTCAAAAATTTTTGACACTTTTATTAAAGAAGTTTTGTAAAAATTTTGAAAAATGAAATTGTAATTATTATTTTTCTTTTTACAAGTTTGAGCATGTTCTATGATGAACACCTAAATTATTTGCTCTAATTTTTATTCTCTCTTTCCATTGAAGAAAACATTTCTAAAATTTTCTAATGCTATTGTTGATGTCAATATTCTGAATCATGTTGGATAAAGTGGGATTTCTTTAGTCTGTGAAATGGCCATAAATGCTAACAACAAAAAAAAATATCAATTTTTGAATATTATATTCAGCTTCGTAAATTTCCATCGCAACTTATGTTAAAAAAAAAAAAAGGATATTTTTTTGTTAGCATCTAAAATTATTCCAATTGATGGCCATTTATCTATCGAATGATGGCAAGAAATTTACGAAACAATATTATATTTCGCAAATATTCTTCTCAAAAATTGAATCTAAAATTAGACTCAATTAGTTTATGATTTTCCTCTCCATTTTATTCGAAAACAAACTTCGTAATCTAAAAGAAGTGTTAAAAACAAAATTGATATTTTGCGAAATATTCCTCTCGAGAATCAGCCTAAATTTAGTTCGAATTGACGGCGATCTATCTTTTTTTTTTTTTTTTTTTTTTTTTGCCGAATAATGGCAAAGCTAGAGCAGTATCAAAAATGAGTTTTATCGGCAACAAACATTAGGCTTTTAGAGCCTAAATATTTGCTAAATATCTTCAGGGAAAATAATTCTTCCTTTCTTTTCTCTTTAGCTAAGCTTTCATCTTGTCCAAAGAGAAAATATATATTAATGGAAGATTCTTAATGACAAACTAAAAGCTTTATTTTCTTGAAACGAAAAATAAAAGCTCTCTAATTGCTACTATCAAACAATTTCAGAATTGATTTTACAGAAACTAATTGCACAAAATTCATCTATTTCATATTTTATTCATCCAACAGTAGCGTATTTAGTATAGCTATCATTCATATCATATGATAATTTTTGAAAAATTATATTTTCAATTTATAATTTCAAACTTTTCGATCATTATTCATATGTTTCTTTTCAAAAATTTACATTTTGTTTGCATTGTACTTTTCCATCCATATTCTTTGCAATTTAGTTTCAATTGTGAATGTAAAGATAATTTTCTTCATTCATAGCCTAAAATTGGCAGATTCATAAAAAAAAAAAAAAAAAGGATTGATGTTAAATAAACTAAACTTCACTAAAAATTTTCCTAACATTTATTGCAATTTTTTTCTTTTTTTTATATTTTAAAAAAATTCAAAATTTTAATTTTTCTTTCTCAATAAAAAATTAGTAATATTTTAAAAAAAAAATTAGTTTTACTTTTAAATATTTTTCTAATTATGCGCAATTTTTGGGAATGGATGAGATGTGGAATATTTTCTTTTGAATAGATGAAATTTTCGATTTTATATAAATTTGTTTACACATCTACTACCTACCTATAATTTGTAAAGCACTTAAGATATCAAGCTTGAATAGCTGAATAAATGTAATTAGGAATGAAGCATGATTGACGTAATGCTTGAATGATGTTTCTCTAATGAAAAGTCCTCAATTATTGATTTTATTGTTTCACGCTTTTGAACACCATTTTGTATTTATTCATTCAATAATTTTCCATCATTAAATGTTATTTCTAAAAAATGTATAAAATTATTATTTAATTTCGAAAAAAAAATTCGAAATCAAATAATACTTTGTATTCATAATAAATGAAAATATTATGCATAGATGTAGTAAGAATCACTTTAATTGAAACTTTCTGACTTTTAATCGCAATGAAATCAGTACCTATGTAAGTAATTCGTCGTTGTTTTGTAATGAAAAAAAAAAAAAAAAAAAAAAAACTTTTTTCACAATTTATAGCAAAAATTTATAAATGTTGCTATCACAGCCCTACGGCCGGAATTACCAATCTTTCTCTCCTGTACCGCATCCAATCATAATTTATTATTCTAGAAACCTTTTAGTGAGAATTTTTAAGTAATTTAATAATCTGAGGTGATTACCAGGCGGAAAATATTAATCAAGTATTTAGTCAACAAATTTTATCAAATCATATCATGTCAAGAACGTATAAAAATATCCTTTGATTTCAAATAACACTTTATATTCATATAAATAGAAATATATGCATACGTGTAGTAAGAATCACTTTAACTATAATTTTCAAATTCTATCAAATAATATTGTTCATTTGTTATAGATAAGATTAATTTTAATGTTATAATTCTCATTTCAGTAATTTAGTAAAAAAAAAAAAAAAAAAAAAAGATTGAAAAAAAATGGAAAACTTTCCATGAAGAGTTATTTATCTTTTTATTTTTGAAGTAGCAAATTCATCGATTCAAAAAGTAAACTCTTTTAAAACTCATCGATTTGTGATCAAATATAGTTTTGTCTTTGCATATAAGTATATTCATTCAATACTAATTATTCAATACTTAATTCCAATTTAATCTTTAAAGCAATTAATTAGTTTGTATTTTGACCTTCTAGATTTTCAATATTTCGCTATATTTGAAAATTTTATGGAATCATTCCATTCCTATTTCTTCCATTTTCACTACATTGTTTGACTTATACCTTAACATTTCACAAAATAATGCTCATTTTTATAATTCAAGTACCATTCACAGAATCAATTTTTAATGTAATCAACGAACTATTTGTGATAATCTATAAATGATATACTTTCATTGAAACAAGAAATTAAAACTTGATAGCATTGCACAAATGTGCAAGTAAAATTTTTTGTAAATGAGATGCAAGTAACATGCAAACATGCAAGAGTTAAAATTAGAAATAAAGTTGTTTTTGAGTTGTCTAGCTTGATGATATAAGAAATCAAGATCGATGAAATGATTTATTGATATTGGAACTCATTAGATGTTATTGATTGAACCGATTGAATATTCTTATATAATTTCATTTATTTTCTTGCTTGGATTTTAGTCAATTTTTTGCAAATTGTTCACTGCATATTCATTTCTTTTCGTAATAACGATCGGGATTTCTTCAATGATTAAAGCAATCTTTCATACAATTAGATTTACTTTTTGAAATTTCATAAACTTTACTTCCATCTTATGCTTATTTACCAACAAAAAGATGATAAAATGCTGAGAGAGAGAGAGAGAGAGAGAGAAGTGCCATCTTAAATTTAATGAAAAATTGATGTTGTAGTATTTTGCAAAAAAAAGCCAACTGCTCTTTCATACTACAAATCATCTCATAAATATTTGCTCAGCAAAATGGAATTTATCAATGAACTAATTCCGTTGAATTAATTATCATTTTTCTTCAAAAGTACAAGCTAAAATTAATTTTTCCCATTTTTCTTGCTAATATAAAAATGTTATTTGAAACATCATTCTGAGCTATCATTTTTTTTTTCTTTTCATTCATCTCAAATTTATTCATTATGAGGTAATGATTGTATTGAAAATTTTTCATTTCAAATGCCTGAAAAGCCTGTATAATTGTTAGATAGAAGAAATATTTCAAAATATTTTAAAAAATTTATCTTTTTATCTTCACCCAACGACTTTCAATATCAAAAAAAAAAAAAAAAATTTCTTTAATTAATTTCTCTAATTCAATTTTCTCCCAATGCAAAATGGAAGTTGACATTATTTATAGTAAATATCAAACATTATTTATCATTTAGTCTCAAACTTTTTAATTAAATTCCTATACGATAATATTATTTTTACCAATTCTAAAACAACTATGTACCAGTTTGTTCTAACTTTAATCTAATTTATTTTCAATTCTTTTTTTTTTTTTTTTTTTTTTTTTGCTCATTATATTCTCAGATATTCGATTATAAAACTAATATTACTAATCATCGGGCAAGCAATTTGATAGTTAACATGCAGCTGCTATATGAATCTCATCATATTCTTTTTCAAAAATTCAAAATCTTTCACTTTCATTATGTCAGTATTATATTTCAATCATAAATTTAACACTGTTTGGAAATAAGCTTGATTCATTATCATTCATTATCATCATCATTATCATCATCATCATCATCATCATCATCATCAAAATCATTATTCAAACTTCAAAGCTGTACAATATGTAAAAGCGTCAGTTGCTCTAGGAATTAGCAACAGGTTTCATTTAAAGAATTTTTAATCTACTTCACTTTGAACATCTCATCCATCTGTTTGTGTAATTTAAAATGCATAAGTACTATTATTCAATCTTGTTTTTTTCTTTAGTTCAAATTCACAAAATTTCTTATTCATACTTTTAATATGAGATAATCTATTTTGGCATATTCAATTACAAAATTTGAATATAGAAATTTAGCCATAAATTTGTTAAATTGAAATATTTTTCATTTTTAAGGCAAAATTTTTACAAGTAAAAGTAAATTCAATTTGGTCAATTTAATTAATTGATTTTTTTCTTTATCGAATATACATTTTCCATTTTAATCAATGATTTGCAACAGTTTGATATCGTCGTCAAAATCGACAAAATTGAAAATAAAATCAATACACACAAGTATTTAATCATTTCTTTTCAACATTGAAACGAATGCTTGATACAAAAAAAAAAGAAGAATAGATTATGTGAATAGTAATTTTTCCACTTCTTCGAACTTATTATCCAGTTTTTAGATTCCACTTTTTTTTTTCGAAAAATTTTTATTTCTTTTTTTTTTCAAAAAATTTTTTACATCTAATAGTTTCTACATCAATCTTCTGGCAAAAAGCTTAGAGAATTCTTGGCATTCTCAATCATTTCTTAATAGAATACTGATTTTGCTATTCATCACTTTCAACGCATGTTTATAATAATCTTTGAATATTTTTTCTCTTTTTTTTTTGTTAGATTCAAATAGATTTATTTATACATAATTAAATAACTTGAAGATTTGTAAAAATTTCCCGCAAAAATTTTTTTTAAATTTTCTTTCTAATTTTTATATTCTTTTTGCTGGATGAGATAAAAAATAGAGAATATAGTTGCTTTTTCTAGCTCTCTGTAAATCTAGGTTATTTAAATGCAAGAAATGCGAGTAAAAGAGAAGCAACCTGGAAACTTATGACAAGTAAGCAAAAAGTCGATTGGACAGCTTTTAAAAATATTTCGATTTTTGGTGTCATTGATTGATAGTCTTACTTCAGACTCAAAGTTTTGGCCAAACAAATCTGCCAAATCGCTAAAACTCCTTCATTTATGCATATTTTTTTCTCACAGCAATTCTTCTCCTTTTTTTTTTTCTGCTTTTTAAACATTTAATTAAGAATATTTTGAAGAAAATGATTGAAATGGCATCCAAAATATTATTTTCTAAAATTAGCTTGTTAAGTACGAAAATAAAATAAGCAATTTTAATTTGACAATTCAAAAATATCATTTCTTTTTTTTTGAACATTTGCAATATAGCATAGATATAAGAAATAATTTAGCTCAGAAAGATTAGCATAATAGTTCCTGTAATTATTGATAATGCGCAAATATATTATGAAATGCTAATTAAAAAAAAAAAAAAAAGAAAGAAATTGGAAATTTTAAAAGGCAATGATGCTCTACTGACGAAATATTTATATTTTTATCCTAGTAGAGTATTGATAATAATTCTCTAAATTTATATATTAAAAAATTCTCAATCCAAATAAATAAAGCAATATTTGATAAGTGGCAGAGAGATAATAATCGAAATACTGCTCAAAAATCATTCACTCTTCTCGATCAACTAGCTTTTTTTCTTCGTTTTCTTATTCTGATTCTTTAATTGAATATTTCAATTCAAATTTAATTTCCGAAGAAAAAACGAAAAGAAAATACTTCCTTTTTCGAAATGTAAATCGTTTTTTCACTCTATATTTCTTGAATATCATCTAATGAAAATTATTGCTAATAGTTTTATTAAATTAAATTATGATTTGGATCAAAAAGTATTTATAGAATTGTCTTATTTGATTTGAATCATGATTTTTTTTTAGAAACAAATTTAAATTGAGATATTTTTTCGTAATATAATTTTATCTAAAATTTTTTGCACTACTATTTTAGTATTTTGTGGAAAAATTCAAAAAAATATTTTGTAATATCATTCCACAAGACTAAGACATGAGCTATATTGATTGCACTTTTTAAAGCTCACTTCAAATTCATCCATTTAAAAAAATTCTCATTATACCGTACTATCTGATAGTGTAAAATCCAAATATTTACGCAGCTTAAATCGTAAATATTGGAAAAACTGCAAACTTTTATTCTGTTTGAATTTTCACAACAAAAAGCTTATTTTTAAGAGATCTTTTTATGAACGAAAGTTTATTTTTTTTTTTTCTTTTCTGCTTGCTACCACTTAAAATACATCAATAATTTCATTAAGTATTGCATTACTCAAAATTTTCAAGAATCTCTGGCACAAGTTTTATTTTTCATATTTTCTTGCCAAAAAAAAGAAAAAATTCCAATAAAATCTTTGGTTTTGGTGTTAGTCTAATTTCTTTGTGATATAATCGAAATTTTACATAGATTTTTCATTTAATGCCTTAATTTTTGCTTTGAAAAGAGCAAAAAAAAAAAAAAAATCGCAATTTGCTCAAATATAAAGGAAGTTTATTCACTCAATTTGAAGAATAAACTTTCATATCAAAGTATTTAAAATTTTCATTTTTTCAATGTTGCTAATTTATTTCTAAAAAATATGTTTCTCTTCAAAAGTCTTATTTTTTTGCTTCACATATCAAATTAATGTCGCAAAATTTTTTCAAAAATTCATGCAATATTTGTATATTCATGTCATTTTAGATAATATTTAATTAAAAAAATATAATTTAGATAAAGAAAATGAGCTGTTTGCAATAAATATATAGACCTAAATTTTAATATAATTTGCATACAAATAAATGCCGAAATTATATCTCTTATTTCTAAAATAAAAATTTCAAAAATTTGATAAAAATTTTTGAAAAAAGTGTTTTTTTATCAATATGCCATTTGATAGAAATAAAATTATAACAGATCGTTACAATTTTTCTTTTTATTGACTAAGAATAGATCTTAGAGGTTAATGGATGCAAAAAATATTTAAAGGCTTTTAAGCTTTCTGCATCATTTAGTTAGTTTTTTTCTTTTTTTTCGCGGAAGGAATTTTTCATTTTTCATCAATTTTTCATGTTAAAAATTTAAGAAATTTTAAGTGGATGGTTTTTTTTTTTTTTTTTTTTGTTTTTTTGCCAAATTATCTTCTGAATTTTTCAAATAATCCTATTCATTTAATAAAGTTAGAAATGCAAATAATTTAAGCTAATAAAGAGAGAAAGAAAAGAAGCATAAAAATATTTCTGATCTATTAGGCTGATAAAAAAACTCATTCGATGGAAATGATCGTCTCAAAATAACTGTTCATTTTAATGGATATTAAATTAAAGATGAGTGATTTTTTATCCAATCAAACTTGCTAAACATTTTTTTTTTCTTCATACTAGCTAAATTAGATAAAAATTTATTTTAAAATTTAAATTTTTTCATTGAATCAATTGAAGTAATTAGTTATTCAAAGAAGCAATTTATAATTTTAAAAAAAAAAAGTTTATTATTGGAAGTTAGCATTGCCAATATGTAATTGTTTGCAATTGTAGCATATTTAATGTAAATGTTTAATCATTAAAATAATTAATAATTTAGTGAAATATGATTGCTTTGACATTGCTAGATGTCAAGATTTCTTATATTTTGTTTTATTTTAAATTTTACCTACTTCGTTTTATTCTTTGAAGACTATTTAAATTTCATATTTTCTCATTTACATCGAAAAATTGGCTTCTTTTGTTTTCTTTAATTTGCCTAATATAGTCATAATTTCTTTGTTGCAAATATTTAAATGACGAATTTTATTATTTAAATGACAAATTTATTATCCATTTGCAATTTATTATAAGGCATAAGGCAAGTTATTAACGATTAACTTTTAATTTATCTTAACTTTTTGGTCATTTCTTTAATATTTTATTAAAATTATTATTTGAATTTTTCAATGATCTAGTTCTTTTCTTCTTTTTTTAACTTCAAATAAAATTGATTTAATTCATCATTTATTAAAATTGAAATTGAATTTGAAGGAAATGAAAGAGATGATGTTTTCCGGGAATAAATGTAAACAGAATTTACAGTTTTCTGATTGCTTATTCCCAATTTTTTTTCCTTCTTATTTTTTGTAAATTAAATATACGCTATATACATAAAAATGTAATATTTTTGATTTTTGATCACAGAATATCATTGATTATGTACACAAATATTTAATTTTTAATTTAAGAAATGCTTAGAAGCATAATTTACGTAATAACATAGTTTTCGAGGAAGGATAGATGATGGTTTATGCATTTAAATTTTATCCATTATCACCGATAAATCTTTTATCATTTTCCTTTTATCTAGATTTTATTAGATAAGATGTTATCCCTCTTCTTTTTTTTTTTCTTCACTTATAAAAATAATAGTTTCATTTATGAGGTGTCATTTATTTTGAAAATGTTTGAAAACCATTATTTCTTTTTAAATTTTTATTGCATGAATTTTTTCTTAATGATTGCCTCTAATTAAATGCATATATTAGCCAAATTTAAGGCTGAAATTTTTAGCAAAAAAGTTTTTGAGGAAAAAAAGTATAGTCTGAAGTAATAGAATAAATAGCTGAAAATATTTGACATATATCTTATTTTAAAAATGATTGACATTTTATTTTATTCTGTTAAGCTTTTATTTTTTGCCATAATTATAAAAAAAAAAATGATCTATGAATACATTTGAAATCATTTATTTAATCTTTATTAGACTTTAATTCAAAATAAAAAGAAAAAGAAATGATGCACAAAAGTTAAATTAAAAGATTTTGATTAATTGAAAATCAAACTAACTAAATGGCTTATTTGCTATTAAATTTTAGTATGAATGATATAATCATTATATTGACATTTTTAAATCTTAATGAGTAATTCTGCAATAACATTCATTGACAATCTCATCGCAGAAATAAATTTATGTAAATTGGTTGACTAATTAATGCTTTTAACACATCAATTTGCATAAATTCAATCAACAAATATAGACATAATAGTATTAGTGAAAATTGAATAAACAAAATTCTAAAAATTGCATAATTTTATTTTCATCTTTATCCAATGTTGATTTAATGAATTATGGTTATTTATGAGCAAAAGAATTTTGAATCCTTTTCTCTTTTTTTTCTTCTCTTAAGTTTAATTTAAAAAAGGGAACAAAAAATTTGCATTATTCCTCAATTAAATTTGTCTACTTTTTTTTTTTTGCATTTACATAAATTTGATATCGATGTACTTTATTGAATTTCTTTCAATCAATTTGTGATATTACGTAACATTTAATAATAGAATTATTTAAAATTATTTGAAAAATGCAAAACGGATAATTATAGAATGACATGAATGATATAAAATGTAAATAGTATCTAAAAATAAAACATCGAAATTGATTGATGCTCAAATTTTATTGATGTTTAATCTGCAAAGAATTGAAGCATAACAGATGTATTTTTTTTTTTTTTTTTTTTTTTAAACAATGTACTTAAAATTAATTATATTGCTATGAAGTAGCGATGAATAAAAATGTATGTTACAAATCATATTTAGCTTCTTTTTTTTTTTTTTCTTAAATTTTAATTTCATGATATTCACTTAATCAACAATATAATAATACTTCTTAAAAAATGAATCGTTGACATTTTCATACCTTTTCAATTCGATTTTTTTTTTTTTCTTTCTTTTTTTCCTGCTCCCAGTTTTGATATTGTTACCATGGGAATATTCTTCAATTTTTTTTTTTCTTTTTTTTTTAAATCCAAAAGTTATTTGTTATTTGTTTCATTGCTTTATTTTATAAATATGAATGTATGAAATTTCATCACTTAAATAAATGAATAATTGAAAATGAATGAATTTTTTTTTTTAAGTTTGAATGAATAAATTTGCAAATAAATGAATGAATGAATGAATCAAAAAAAAAAAAAGTTGTTTACAATAGAACTAAAAATGTTTGATGTTTGATAATTTAGCAATATTTGTACTTGTTTTTACCTTTTTTTTTTTTCTTTTTTTTTTTTTCTTTATTGATTTATATTATAACTATAAATTTTGCAAATTATCATTTCATTTATGCTTTCTACGAAATTTTCATCTCATTTATTTGATTAAATATGCAATTTATTCAAATACAAATATATTATAATAATTGGCTTATTTCTTGTTTGAAAACAAGAATGATTTATGATATTATAAATTTGCAAAATTTTTGATAGATTGTTGAAGTTAATTTAAATTTTACAAATAAAATTTTGTTGTTTTTCTCAATTTTTTTTTTTTTTCATATAATTAATTATAACATTAGCGTTTGATAGATTTTTAATTATATGAAAAATAATTAAAAAATTAATTTATATCAATATTTCATTCGATTTTTTACGATAAATAATATTGCAATTAGAAATTCAAATATAGCATATGTGATTGAAAAAGAATGATATAATTATTTATTTTACTTAATTATTATAATTAATCTTGTTCTAATTTAGTAATTTTTAGCAATCATTTGTAGAGACAAAATGATAGAAAAAAAAAAGAAACAAAAAACTTTTTCTCAATTATTCCAAAATTATGCTTTTGATAATAGATTATAAGCTTCGTTCAAATTTGTTCTGATAAAACTTAATTTAAGTATTAACATTTAGAATTTCTTTGTATTTCTCAGTATTAAATTTACTAATTTCAATTTTCATATTCTATATTTTCATTAAATCAATATAACGTGACATTTGAATATTCATACGTGAATTTTAATAAGATTAATTCTAAATATATTAGTATTTGATTTTTTCAAATACATTCGATCATTTCGATCATCGGAAATTATTAAATTTGATCAATGCAATTATCAAATTTTATGCTCCGATCAAATCAATGTAATATGGGAGAAAATATTCATACAATTTATCACTTTGATGAAATACATTTTATCATTTTGAAGAAAAAAAAAAAAAAAATTAAACTTTGAAAAGCTTTAAAAATTATTGTATGCATTAATTGATATATTTGATTTATACGTTTTAACTATTTCATCGTACATTAATCATCCTAGCATAAAAATAAATTAACCTGAGATATAATTTAAGAAAAAAAAATTTTTTTTTTTCTTTTTTAGCTCTTGAAAAATGAATTCAAAAAATTTTTATAATATTCCCTCTTGCATTATATTATTCTTACAAATTTCATCACTATAAATTTCAAATAAAATTTTTAAACTTTGACTTTATAAATTATTACTGACAAATTATTTCAAATCTATTAGGAATTCTCCCTATGCTTTTTTTGTCCTTTTTCTCAAAATGTTTGAAAAAAATTATGGCAATATTTATTGCTATGTAAGAAATTAAAAATTTTCATTTTACTATAAAAGTTATAAAATTTCAGCAATAATTATTCCTTTTAAATTAATTAACAAATTGATTGAAGAAAAAAAAAATTGATATTTAATTTTTTAATTTCTTGATCTTAAATTCAAATTTTTTTTCTTGCGCAACCTCTTTGAATTTAAAAAAAAAAAAAAAAAGTTATTTCTCTTAAATATTTATAATGTTTTTTTTTTTTTTTTTTTTTTTTATAATATTAATGCAATTAATGCTTTTTTTAAAATAGTTTTTCATGTTTTTCTTCATTTTATTTGATAACATTTAATATTGATTGAATTTTAATTAAACCTAACATCTGTTTTTGTTTCTTTTTTTTTTTTTTTCTTTAGAATTTACATTCAACATATGCGACAGCAAAAGTATCGATAGCGTCATCAACAAAATTGAAATCATCTGATTTTCATCTTCAGTCACAGCACCATCGACAACAACAACAACAGCAACAACAACAACAACAACAACAACAACAACAACAACAACAACAACAACAACAACAACAACAACAACAGCAACAACAACAACAACGAAAACAATTTCAGTACAAATTAAGAGCTGGAAATGAAATCGCTATTACGAATGATACTGTAGCCACTGATGATACTGTAAAATCTTTTCTGGTATCATCATCATCAACATTACTACTAAATAATCCCGTTATCACTAACGATCGACGTGTTTTTTTCCGTGACCAATTATCCGCATCTGCAACAATTGGAGCATTATCAATTGCTGAGGTGTGTTCTTATAATCATAGTTAATCATAGTAGTTGATTTTAACAAATTAACAAGCAATAAATTTTGATTATATTTTACAATTTTTGATTGAAATTAAATTACTAATGATAATTTGTAAAGATAATTTTTCTAAAATATTCTGAAAATTTTGAATTATTATTCATAATTAATTTTAAATCGAGAAAAAAAAAGATTTTAATTTCCTTTTTTTTTTCCTTTTTTTTTTTGTCATTAGTGCGTTTTAAAATTAATCATTGAAATAGTAAACTTATAAATACGATAATTTTTGATACTATTGTGAAAAAAAAGAAAAAAAGAATGTGATCAGAAATCTTGTTTATAACATTATTTCGAAAAAAAAAAAAAAAAATGAATAATTTAAATTTTTTTTTGTTTTCTTTTTATCTTATTTCTTAATCATTTAATTTTCATTCTAATATTTATTATACATAATCTTTTCTATAAAAAAAAAAGAAATATTTCTTTGCATTTATACAAATATTAAAATTTATAATTTTAACTAATTTCTAACTAATAAACGAAATATTTGAATTATTTACTAATTATTTTTGTGAAGTATTAAATTATCGCTTAGAGAAATAAATCAATTCAAAAGAGATAAATTTGATATGTAATGATATATGATTCAATCGTTGAAACTAAAATTATTTAATTTCAAAACTAGAAATTATGAAGTTTATTATGATATAGCTATCCATCATATATGAGGAGTTGCTTTATGAAAATTGTTCAACGATATAATTTCTTTTTTTTTTTTTTTTTTAAATTCTTCTTTCAAATAGTACAAATAATGTTCTAGAAAAATTTATCATATCAATATGATAATTTTTTGCGGCAATAAGCAAGATTTTGATTATTATTTGATTCTTTTTAATGTAAAAATTTACTTTTAATTTTGTTTTTTCTATGAAAAGAGCGTAAAAAATATAAAAGAAAAGTTTCTATCAAAAAAAAAAAAAAAAAAAAAAAAAAAAAAAAAACAAGTCAAGATTTTTTTTTTTAAGAATTATAATTATTTTGTTAATCAAAAAATTTTATAACATCGATACATTATCATTTAATCTTCGTACTTAACCATTTATTCGCAGAAATTAATCTTAAAAAAAAAGAAAAAAAATGAAATTTTCATTTTTCATATATTTTTTCTTCGTATTGCTTAATATTACATCATATGAAAAAGAAAAAAATGCATTAAGACAAAAAGTATGATTAGAAAATAAAATTCTTCTTGGCATTTTGATGTAAAAGCTTTTATCTTTAATAAAATATTAAAGGCTAAGAATCAAAATCGATACTTTCTTTTTTTTTTTTTTTTTTTCAACTAATTTTATTGATACATTTCAAATTTATTTCAATAATGAAATCACATCTTCTTCTTTAGAAAATATTTTTTGATTTTTTTTATCATTATAGATAAATATAACTTCTCTCTTGATCAATATAATTTTCATTTATAATGCGAATAACTATGTAAAAATATTTATGTGATCATAATTTCTTTTTTTTTTTTTCTTTTCTTCATATCATAAAAAATGTATTAATTGAAAAAAAATTTAAATTTAAACTATTTTTTTTTTTTTTTTTGCACATCAACTCTTCTCTCCGCCTCTTCTTCATTCATTTCTACTATCGATTATGAAAATGAAAATAAAGTTGAAAAAAATTGACTAAATTATAGTTTAATGTACATTTTGCAGGCAAACTTTCATGTTTGGAAGCTGTCTGCTATCTTTCTATTATCTGAAAATATAATTTATTTTAAAAAATGTGAACCGTTTGAAAAATTTACCAAAAAAAAAAAAAAAAAAAAAAGAAAAATTGTAAAAATTGTGGAGAAA